>JAOBRD020233963.1:0-25032 GCA_027575215.2 Hydrozoanthus sils
CTCTCTCTCTCTCTCTCTCTCTCTCTCTCTCTCTTTCTTTCTTTCTTTCTTTCTTTCTTTCTTTCTTTCTTTCTTTCCTTCTTGATTACTTTCAATTGTTTTTTCCCTTAAGACTAGGAATTTAGAAACACGACATTTGACGTAATTTGCAAAAACAATTCGCCATTTTGAAACCGTTTTCGCTCGAAGCCTTCAAATTCGTGGAAGCTGGATGAAAAATGTATACAGTATTCGAAATGATGATTTGGAGGTTTCATCATTGCTGTTTTGGTGATTGAAGAAGAAAGATCTGAAGGCCCTCAGCACAAGTTGCAGAACATCTGTAAGTATTTTTCTGTTTTATTTTTCTCTGCAGCAGCGCTACCGAACCGAAAACATGACAACTTGTGGTTTAAATATTTTTCTAAGAACATCTAGCAGCGCTACCGAACTGAAAACATGACAACTTGTGGTTTAAATATTTTTCAAAGAACATCTAGCTATTCTTAAGATTCTGCAGCTTGAGTTTCCGTGAGCATAATTCATTCTAACCTATTGATCTTTAGCTTTTCAATAAAAATTTTAAACTGATGGGTTGGTCTGATTAATAGCCAATATTTTGAATTACAAATGCAACAAATCATCTTGCTGTTCTTAAGACTCGACAACTCGAGGTTCCGTGAGTGTAATTCATTCTAACCTATTGACTTCTAGCTTTCCAAGAAAACTTGAAACTTGTGGGATGGCCTGATTAATAGCCAATATTTTGAATTACAAATGCGACAAATCCTCTAGCTGTTCTTAAGACTCAACAACTCGAGGTTCCGTGAGTGTAATTCATTCTAACCTATTGACTTCTAGCTTTCCAAGAAAACTTGAAACTGGTAGAAACTCTGATAAATAGCCAATATTGAATTGTAGATGTGACGTAATCCTCTACCTTTTGAGATCAAATTAAGCCAATAAATTTGCAAAAACAAGCGGCTTATTGAATAAAAGATTTCACCAATTTTAACACGTTTTCAACTAGTCAGTAAATAATGGTTTTTAAAAAAATATTCATATGTTCTTATATATTTGTTTTATTCGAAAACTGTTATTATACTGTAAACATACTCAGCTGTGCATTGGGACAAACTTTAGGTATATAGTTTTTAAAAAAACTATTGAATGCGTCGGCGAGTAATATATACTTGAAGTATTATATGATAAATAAATTATCGTCGCCGTGAGATGATGGGAAAAGCTGACGTTTCGAGCGTTAGCCCTTCGTCTGAGTATCTAAAAAATTTAAAGAAAGTCAAGGCCGTATATAGGTAGCGAATGAATACAATATGCTGTAAGAACGAAGGCGATTGGTGAAAACAGGATAATAGAAACTCAAAAGTGAAAACCAATTAAAAACAGGTGAATGAAAAGCGCTCATTAATTCCATAGGGAGCCAATGTGCCGCGTTTAAAAATAAGTTTTTTTCCTTTCTTTTGCGAGACTCATTAGAGCCATTATGAAGAGAGATGCCGGTAATTTGCATGTTGTGAAAGGAATACCCTGGTAAATTGAAATGTCTCGCGACTGGTTTGGAGAGCAAGTGATCATTAGTTTTAACATCTCTCAAGTGTTCAACAATGTGCATGGGTACAGTTGTGTGTTTATCGCAAAAGTTGATTATCTCATTAAACTTTTCTCAGCCTCACAAAAAGTGGTTTCTAATCATTCTTCTACTCTTCTTAAGGCGGGGAGTTAACCCAAACTTTTGTTGGATAGTAAGGAAGTTGAAAAAGAGATTTGAATAAGAAGAATATTAAGTAAAATCAGCAAACCGTTTCTCCTGGCAAGGGACTAGTACAACTTTGGTTTGAGAACAGTTTGGCGAATTTACATCAAATATTAACTTCAAAATTATCTTTTAAACTTCCCCCAAAACGCACCAAATTAAAAAACCTCTTTAAAACTACCAATCTTCAAAAAAAAAAATAAAACTCAAAACTCATCCAAAAATTCTCAAAATATTCAAGCTGACTCTCCTTCATTCCATCTGTGTTTTAAGCATAGGGATTTTGTAGATTCAAACCATGGACGGAGGTATCGGAAGAAACATGAGGAAAAGTGGCCACAAAGCACGCTTTGAGTTTACTCCCGCCTTAAATAGCTAACTTGGTGGCACATTTCAGTGCCTTACCAAGTGTTTACGTTACACGTCTTTACGGGTTTGCCCGGCGTGTTCTTGGCTGGAAAAGGGTGCTACCAGTTGAGCCTATTCCGGAATAGCAATACTAATTAACGATTATTCCAAGAGTGCGCATCGGATACGAGATTGTAAATAGCCAAAAAGGCGCATAGCGCCGAGTTTGCTTTAAATCATCTCCTATCCAACAAGGAGAATGGAATAATTGTTCTATCAAACTACTTGAGTTTTCCAAGCCTGTCACTACTTCAAATGACAGCTAAAATCTATTCACAACCATATTCAAGCTTTGCAACTTTCTCGGTTAGTTTCCATATATGGTAAATTTGGTATATGAACTGATAACCGAGATTAAGCGAACCAATCAGAACGCTAGAAATGCAATTTGCAAAGTTACAAAGTTACAAAGTTTATCTATTTACCATGTAATAACCAAGTAATTGTTTACAAATATACAAAGAATAAATATGAATGGAGAGAGTAAGAGCTACAACCTGTGAAGGTTGAAATTTTAATAATTGGGCTTATTGGGAGAGTCTTTCGTTTGGAACCAATTCTGTTTTCCGGAATATTTAGAGCACTCTTCCACTCATTCTGCTCCTCATAGTAGAATAGGCGGAATAATCCTGGATAGTGACGTCACATTCACTCACCTGAAGAATACAGCAACAGCGATTTCAAAAATATTTTGTTTAATGAAGTTGAATTAAATCAATTTATATTTCTCGAATTCTGCGGTGAGCTTGTTTTTCAAGCCGGTCTTTTTATGATCCCGACCCGAGACTTCGGAAAACAATGAATAATCTGAGACGAGACGTTACGATACGAAAAACCTGAGACCAATCGCGACTTGTAATACCGAGACACGAACAAGTTGTCACCTTTTAACTGGCCTGTTTTGTTTTACTTTGTTGCAAAAGCAACGTTTTTAGGGCTTCTTTTAAGTACCAAAACGTGAGAGCGGAACAACATACTTAAGCAAAAATAAGAAACTACCGAGTTGATTTTTTGTGGCCTAGCATTAACATAGGCAGCCAGGTGGTGCGTCTGTCCGTTTGTGTACATTGCAATTCTAATTGGCTGATTCTTTTAGGCGGAAAACATAAATTTGATCGACGCGCGCCCACACCCTAGTCTTCTTTAGTTACTGAGGTCAAAAAGCAAATTTTGCTTTGATATTTATCTTTTTTTCGGGAAAAGCAACCTATTTTGTCTCAATCTCAAAAGAAAGCAACCAAATAAAAGAGGAGTTGTGTTTTGACAGAAGAAAAAATGTGCTACGGAGCAAGACAAAGACTATCCCCGAGGAACAGCGAGAAGCTAAGCGCGAAAGAAAACAAAAATGTCAACACGACTTCACACAATACATAAGGTGATAGACTACAGTAAGAGCAAATGACAGAGAGTTGAGATATTGAAACTGGAGCTCTGCTATCTGTTAGGTAATAAATATTTTTTATTCCATGTATGGTGAAACTAATAGATTTTCCACGTGCTCTTGTTCTTTATTAGTGAACATGATACGAAATGATTTAAAAACAACTATCGTCGGTTTTAGGAACATGACAAGCAGCCATGGTTTTTGTGACACCAATTTTTTTAATCATGTTTAATCTGTTGATACTTTTCATAGACGTAGCAACGCACTACGTGACGAGAAGAACATTTTATACCATAATTCATAAACAAACAATTCGTGAAATGTAACAACTTTTCAGCGCTAAATGATGAATAGTAGTGGTAAAGTTTATAAAAGAAAAAAAGAGTCTGATAGTTTATAGCTACAAAACTTACTAACCTTGAAAATTAGCTATAATCAAGAAGCATTCGTTGAACCGGGAACGCTCTTCGAGTCTGTATTTTTGAACGAAGAAGTTAAAGCGGCAAGAAGACAAGCGTGTGTCGAGCTCTAAAAAAACAAATATGTTAATTAATTGAATAAGAAACAATAGTTATTCTTTTTTGATAAAGACTGTTTCGAATTGTCGGTTTGCTCAAAGAGAAGCTTAAGACTCTTCATCAACCGTGTTCTTGTATTCGGAACATGTCCGCCTAAAGCCCAGATAAGGATAGGATCCTTCGGGAGCGATTAGCTTGTCAGTAGAGAAGTAAATTGAAGATTCTGCCATGATTAATTGTTTACATTTGTAATCAGTGACTTATCATTTTGGCAACCGCAAGTAAGTCGCATACTTTTGATCTTAAAAAGATTGTTACTCTAATTTACGATTTAAACTAGCTACTGTCAGTATTCACTGGCAAAAATTTGTTCGGCATACTGAGAAAAGTCGTTAACTGTTTTTTTAGATTATCTCGAAGATATGCGTCGAATTCTGCTATTCTATTTTTTCCACCATTTTCGATGAAGAGGAATTTTCTTAAATTTAGATTTAACAAAGAGAGTTTGTCGTTGGTTCGATAGTGAACGACTTATACCGTACACGAACATCTAAAAAGTTAAAGATGTAAATAGAACGTCATAAAAAAAGAATAAATCAAAGAAGAACTGCGAAACCTTACAACAACATAATTCGATTAGACTCACGAATCTCATGTAGAGAAAGCAAAGAATAAAAAAATATTGTTTTTGTTTAGCACGTTTTAAGAGATAATGCAGATCAGTGGAGTAATTTTTGTTTGTAAACGATCCACAGTGAGTCCAACCTTAGATATGACTAACGAAAACATTGTTTGTGACTAGAAAAAGATATTTTCTGGCTGAATCTGAGCAAGGTATATACCAGGAGTAGAATTAGTGTATCATTGTCCCATGACAGCTGGTGTCAAACACTGCGTGAAAACAGTTTTATCACAGCATCCGTCAGACTAATCATATAAATATTATTCTCTGATTGGCAATCTGCACTGTCATTGGCCTCGAGATACTTGAAAATATCCGATGCGGTGCAATTGCAGTTACATATATAAATGGTTGATCATGAAGTTCAAATGGACCGAATTTTAATACAAAAAACCGAGTAAAAATAATTCAGCAAGAAGATTAACTACAAAACCGCTCAAAATCATGTTATTGTATACATAGAAAAAAAACTTGCCAAAAGCCTTGTCAAACAATGAGTTAGTTTACAAGAACCTTTACTGGTGCAAACTGAAAGGGTTCGACTCTGTAAATCACTTTCTTAGGTAAGTCAAACGCATCCACTATTACGGTACCAATAAGGTTTCAAATGTGGCGGCTAGTAAGTGCAACGACAACTTGGTAAATCCAGAAGCAGACCACTTAAAGTCTTAGTCGTGTTAAGGCTTGGGTTGCTGACGATTCAAGTGATAACCCTTCGTGGGAGAATTAATGTATTTCGGAGCAATTTCTCACGAAGGGCCAACGCTCAAATGGCAGCATTCGAAAGCTTAACACGGCAAAAGATGTTTTAAAGTTGTTCACTTTTAGATTAATTAGAAAGAATTTGAGCCAGGCTTTTTCGGTGATTACGATGGGTGCGAAGACTATGTCTCTCCGAAAAGTAAATCAAAAACGTAAATGGCATGAAGTTGTCAAACCTATTAGTCAAAGGAAAGATGCTTTGTGTAATGTAAGCGAACATAATTTTGAAATAGTTGGTATAGATTCTTCTCATGATTCACTCTAATAATTTATGCTGGTTATGATGGCAGGTGACCTCAGACAAATGTGGTGCAAATAGTATTTTCACATGAATTAATGTGTTTCTATTCAGTCGTTTGAAGTGTACATCTCACCGAGGAATATTTATTTCTAACTTCATGCCGTACAAAGGGTCATTAAAATTGGCTATTACAGCAACAGTTCGGTAAGAAAGGCGATCGTAATGAAATATTCAAATCAGGGGAAAAACTGGTGGATGGTGAGTGACCAAGAAAATCGGTATTGTTCTGATTTTAGAATGAAACTTGAACTGAGAAAACTATTGCAGTTATCCAAATATAATGCCATGTTGTACTTAAAAGTTACTCTGCAAATTATCACCTACAAAGTATTGATAAAGGTGAACTTCTGGCTGTGATTATAAAATTATATCTGATACAAAGGAAAGCGTAGAAACTTTTGAAATAATTCCTAATAGAAACTAGCTTATTTCGTTTACTTGTTTGCAAACAATACAGAATTTAACATTGAAATAGTGGCAACTAGAACAAATTGATGCAGAAAAAAAATTATTTTAACACGCAATGAGTAACAACACCACTTTCGTATATTTATGCAAAAATCCGAGTTTTGCTTTTGGCCTTTAGTGTTCACTGTTGTGTCCCCATACCCAGCCACAATAAGATTTTGGAGTTCAACGCGCTTTTTTTATATAACAAAAACCTTATAAGAACAACGAGGCTCAGATTGGTCCGAATTTAGGAACAATTTAAGGACAAGCTGAGGCTCGGCCTCGATAGCTACAATTTTTAAAACCTTACCGAGTTTCGATCCTTAATTTAACGATACAGAATGAATAGAAAATGATTTGCAGTTTTTCTCTTTATCGCTGTCACTGCTTCAAATTATACGCTGTACACCTATACTTGCCCAGAAGTTAGTTCATGTATTGCAACACCTGCAGGCCCGTAGCCACCTTGAGGTGAACCGAGGCACTTACCTCGGTAAAAATTTGGAAAAAGCATTTTTTTTGGACCAAAAAAGCATCGCGTTTTCAAGTGTGGTATTAAAAATGCAGCCAATTCTAACAACAAAGCCGTCTCGTTTACATGAATTTTACCGCCACTTCTCAATCTGTGAGGTTCTATGTCGAGGATGAGCGATATATTTCAAAAGGAAGATTTCTGTGTTCAAGCTAAGATTTAGAAGCGACTAAATCAAAGCACACTGTGTTAGTTGCCTAATGGCTCGTATGTTTCCTCATAATTTTTTTCAGTTTGTTTCCGTGCTAACGAGTCACTTTAGAAAAAATGTCTTCTATTTCTGGAATATAAGTGCACTAATTTGATAAAGTTGGTGCGTTCTAAGCGATTCTAAGGAAAAAAATTCCAGAAAAATTCAGGGGATATTCATACTGCCTCGGTTGACATTTTGTCCTGGCTACGGGCCTGCACCTTAGCTTTTAGTCGATTTAAACCAAACCTGGTAGAAATAGGAACAATTTAAGAACGAATCGAGGCTCAAATTGTCAACAATTTAAGAACAATGAGCCTCGGCCAGATGTACTGGTTCTGATGAAAAGCGCGTGTAACTGTTTTTCGTTGTTTATTAATTTAGTGGCGGTTTTATGATAAGTAAAAAGATTATACAGTGTTACGAGATAGCTGCAGAAATCAGATACAGATTAGAAGTACTTGATCAGAAATGCATGCAACGTGTACAAGAATAGCACTACATTATGGAGGAAACACAATCTTTTTGCATGCTTTACGTGCTAGCAGCTAACTAGACATTTCATTCGCTATCTTTTTTGTTCGTGCGTACAGAGATTTGTTACCCAAGCTGCCACTTGTTCAATTAACTATAAAGTTACACGCGTGAGGCCGAAGATTAAGAGTTATGAATTAATAATTTTACGAGTGAAATATATTCATGTATAGAAGTTTGCAACTTGGTCAGTGTATAAAGGTGGAAAGAAAGCGCACCTCAAGTTGAAGTGATCAGAAAAATTTGACGGATTCATTGACGGCATCGAGCCCGCAACCCTTTGATTACCGGTCAGATGCTCTACCCACTGAGCTAAAGAGACTCACATCAAGAGCCGATTCACAGGTTTAGTTAAATTTAGATGCACGAAAAATACTTAAACTTCCTTCACTCATGCAAATAGGATGGCCTTTCCTAACTTAATTGCCTTCCTTTTTATCTTTCGTAATCACTTGTTCTTCTCAGTCGGAATATCTTAAGTCAAATTTAGACTAAAATTGACCGTTTCATATATTTGTCTCCGCTCACTCGAGAAAATTTGATTTAACAATGTAGGTTGTTGGGGACTCTACTGTGGCAACAAACTCACAAGTTACATTGCCAAAAGAGTAAATTAAACCCAATACTGATAGTTTATTTCATTTTGATCACTCCCGCCGTTTTTTTCGCGCTTCCTCAAGTTGTGTCTTGGTCCAGTCCTACTCGACTGACTGGCAGGTATGCCTGGCGACAATCGGTTCAAGAAAATGGTACTACCTAATGGCAGATTTTGAAGTCCATCTCTTTCTGTGAAGTTTTGTCTGCGTATATAGGTATCAATACTATATAGTGCAAGTGCTTAATTGTAAGTTTTCTCAAGCAAATAGACTAAAACAGTTAAGCTGTGACATGCATAAGGACACTGAAAATAACCATCTTTATAACTTCCACTTGACACTGATAAACAAAGCTCACTGAATCAATTGTTAGTAAAGTGGATAGTACTTTTAACTAAAGCGAGAGCATGTTATAAAATCTGGTCCAATCACCGGTTGTGAAAGAATAGCACTGTTGTTATGCATCATACGCCATTAACCAATACAAAATAAACGAGACGCGTTACCTTTTGTTTATAAGTGAAACAAAAAGTGTTGATGTTCATTGGAAATCCGTTTTCAATCTTTCACTTTTTCTTTTTATTTGATTTAAGAGAGGTGTAGTTATTTGCTTTCTTATGTTATATTTTATCCGTGTTAACACGTACGTACCATGTTCCTTTTATTTATCGGCATGATGTCTTACTTTTGTCCTATATCAAAACCATAAACACAAATGCCAAAATGTAAGTACTGGCTTAGCAAGTGAGTGAAGTGACCTTCGGACCTGTAAGGTGACGTGACGTGAATTCCCATGTTAGCATATTATAGATTGGCACAAAGGTGGCCCAAAGGCGTGACAAAACATAAAAAATACATTTGTGGACAAATATTCCCTATATTTGACCAATTCATCTCCAGCACGAAAGCATGCTGTCTTGATTAAACGTTTGTCTAAATCTAATAGAGCGCCAAAGCCATCCAAACACACTATTTTACTTCAGTTTAGACCAACTGGTCATAAACGACGTCGAACTTGCATGGACTATTAAAGTGCTAAACTTTAATTGAAAAATTCTATAGCATCAACAAATATATCGTAAAAACATATAATTTTGATAAATTGAAAAACCATTTTTCTTTCTGCTGTTTGCGAAATAAAATAACTACGTACTGAGAAATCATTACCATGCACAAAGTGGACGGGGCTGTGACGTTAGCTAAGAACATGCTGGAGCTATTGATTTACCAAATAATGTTGGAATAACCTCCTGCCATGCATCCGTTGAACATATTTTTGAACGATAAGAACAATAGTTGTCTAAAAATAACAAGCCTTGAAAAAAAGTGTAACAAGAAGCATTTTCCTGGGTTGACGTGACATCCTTAGTAGTACCCAGCCCCTTTAGTACGCGGTCGTTGTTGTCAACACCTGATAACCAACACCGGCTGCTCTCTGCTCCAAACAAACAAACAACACATTTATTTGCATTTTGTGTTAAAATGAAAATGCTGGCCACATGTGAGAACCAAAAGGGCTAGTTGGAAACATTATAAAAGAGAAAATATCGTGAGTAATAAGCGTAAGAATATGATTAATGGTGCCAAAGTCTACAGGCAGAAGCCGGCGTGTTTTAAGGAAAAAAGAAAATTGTTTTCGGAAATCGTTTCAGAAATTCATTCATTTTTCGTCAATTAGTAAACTGGTTAAACATCATAAGCGTTTCAAATTATAAGCATCTAGATTCATCGAAGTGGGCCAAAACAGTAAAAATGGAAGGAGGAGTTCCCTGTGTCAGAAGAGTGTTCTAAATGGAAGCACAAAGGTTCCCTGTGTTAGGGGAAAATCTCTAAACAAAAGGAAGAAGGTTCCCTGTGTCAAAGGAGTATTCCAAGATTACTTCAGTTTTCTTGGAAAAGTATCGACAACTTTTTTCACAAATAGTTTGTAAATACTAGAAAAGAAAGAAAAACAGCCTTTCAGATTGCCTAGAAGCTCACCAAAAGCGGTTATGTTTTTAATTCAGGTGGAAAACTGACTTCAGACCGCATATATTTTGAAATTGTTGTTTATAACACAAACATTTTTAGTGGTAGATTTAACAAGATAGCGTTTTATCTCGCATGTAATTTTGTTTGTGTTTGAATAGGCGCTACTGTTTGCGAAGCCGATGAATATGTAAAATAGCGTTGGATCAATAAACTAAAGACTTCTATGCCGCTTATGAAAAGTATAACTAATTCAATTAAAACGACTTGGCTTGAAAACTAAGAAAGACAGTTTATTCTTATATGTATCTTTAAAGAGTTTGTCGTGGAGAATAGTAACAAAAGTTAGTTTTTGAGCTTTTTGAACGTTCATTTCTGCCGAGCCTTAGCTCTGGTTAGAGCCACTGATTTTAGGACAACGCAAAAAGGGATTCGCAAAAGCTTAAATAATTACTTTATATGCAAACTTCCTACACGAAATTCATTAAAACGAATGTTTTAAAACATTTTGAAGATAAAATCTTTAGTTATTTCTATTTTTAGCGAGGGAAAAAAATTTGGAATTGAAACAAAATATAGCAATAATCAGTAATGCAATGCTTAGTCACACGAGCAAAGGGAAAGCAGTTAGAATTTTGATCGAAGTTCATTCAAGCTAACATTCGATAGTGTCTACATTCTAATGACGGAATAGCTATTCAAAATACGAATTGCTGTTTTTCTAGGAATTTTCGGGTCACTACCACAAGAAAGTCCTCGAACTCGAAGCGAAGCATTTTTCTGCTTCCAGCGTTACTGCGATAAATCAAAAACGGAAAGTCGACAACGTTCTCTAAGTGGACTCAACTAGATTTTAAACTCCGATATTTTCTTGGAAAAGGATCTAACTTTCTTTTGGCAATGAATGATGTCGAAGAGGATATAGAGTCTTAAAAGACTCGACTCTTCCTGATATTTCTTCCTCTATAGTTTTTTGTCTATGTATAAAGTGTGCTAGGAATTTTCTTTGCGTTAACCGGTTTAAATGCATATAGAGCCTTGCTTCTTATATGGGCGTATAATCAAAAACATCAAAACACTCGTTCCAAAAATTTGCGGTTATGTTTCACAAGCCGCGGTGCTTTTCCTGCGCATCTGTGCTCGAGTATCTTAGCTTTTGTAGGTTCCAGTTGCTACTACGACTCGCAAAATCAAAACTGTTTTCAGTTCGATTGTCAAGTAGGCATTTCCTTGGAACGGAAGTTACTTTTGCTCGATATTTCTTAACATAAGCAAGTTTAATATCAACTGCAGGAATCTTCTACAATAAACACTATTCTCAATTATAGAATTTCTCTTCCCTTTGTGTACAAGCGCAGGAAAATCTGTGTCATCTGATAAGACCATGGCTACAGATCAAAAGATTTTTAATCTAGACTACGGTTTTCTTTGCAGCCATTGGCGAGCGGTGTAATCGGTAGATACCTTGTTATGTCTGCAAGAATCAAATTTAGTATCAAGCAACTTCTTTAGTTAGTCTCCAGCAGCTTTCATCACTAGTGTTGTACTCTTGGCAATGAGCGTTATCAAGAAAATCGCCTTCTTTAGATAACCACATAGCTGTAGCCAGTCGCTGCCTTTGTGATCTGATGAGAGCATTGTTTGATAAGACCTTACAAAATAAGCTAAAACATTTGCGCGTATTATTTTTTCAGCTGGCGAGTCTCTGAATCCTTTTTTCTTCTAAAGAAAAGAGTCATATCTGGAAAAGGTAAGTAACAAGCTCCGGAAACCATAGCAAGAACACTATTGGGTAGAGCCTGATAGACTTTGATAAGGGCTTCGTTCAATATGAATTAGAGTGCTAATACACACGAGAAGAACTTAAATGAAAGCAATGCGTGTCCCTACTTTCGATAATGTTTCGACAACGCTACTTATGCGTGCCGGATTGCATACTGCATTAACACGAGTTTATTTATGTAAGAGCCGTTGTGTTGCAAAGTAATTGCTGCTTTTTGAACAACAAATACTTTCTTACACTAAACAACATAATATAACGAAAGTAGAGCTTTGCAAAAAATGTTGCCGAAAATGATTTAGACTTGTAAACGACTTGACAACAGCTCTAAGCGCCCACAATAAGTAACCAAATTATGTGTGTTTTTTTGGAAAACTATTATTTTCAAAAACGCAATAAGTAACATTTTTTTATTTATTTTAGAACTAAAAAAATTTCCTTGCGCGACGTTTTCCTTGGAAGAAAAAGTTAAAACTGTCAGAATAATTGTTGAATATATACACTGATATGGAATTACTGGCATCAAAAACCGAGTGAGCAATGGCGCCACTTCTCCATTTTTTTTAGTTTTATTAAAGCCAGAGTTTTCAAAAGCAAGTTCAAGTGTTGAAACAAAGTTACTTTTGTACAGATAAACAGTCGATCTTTTACTGCTTACTTCAGTCAGTTCTAGTAGTCAGCACGGTTAGCTCTTCTGCTGTAAAGGGAAGTGAAGTTGAAGGGAAGTTTGAAAAACTAAGGATTCATTTCTTTGGAAAATCTAAAAATTGGATTGTTGTGTGAGGTTACACAAATTATATTTTGAAAAAAAGGAAAAATCCGAAAAGGGACTAATCGCGGATTCTTTTCTGCGAAAGAGTCAAAAAATCTAAAAAGGAATTTTTCCCACCTAGAGAACAGATAGTGTATTAACGCGAAGGAAGCTAGCCACATGTACTTTTTTGAGGCCTTTTCCAAAGAAACGCAAAATCCATCAATCCTAAGAATCCGCATTCAGATTGAATCCATTGAGCCCTCGTCGCGAGTAGATTAATTGGTTTCACATAATCCTTTTTGGATTTTCTCAAAGAAGCAAAAAAAAAACCTTTTTCGGATTCACATCCGGATTCGGATATTTCCTAAAGAAATGCGCCCTAACTCACGAAACTCAATTTCTATGCACTAACCAAAAATGAGTATCCAGTGTCAGCTGATAAGTGTTTTAGGTAAACTGATGATGATTTTAGCCCGTGCCCTCCCTAGCAAGGCGCATTTTCACGAGGCGTGTTTCTGTTCGTCCCAAGTGTACATCTGTAACTATTTTGCTTTTTCATATGTCAAAGTTAAGGTTTTTGTTTCTGAACCATCTTTTTTGTTAAACTGTGGGTGTCAAACGCGGATCTGGCCTCAAAACAGTAAGGGTATTTGGCATTCAAAACTAGCCAGAAAGTGTTCAAATTACAAGTCTGCTTAGCATCTTTGATGAAATAGCACTATTATTTTCATTATTATCGTTTTTACCCTTATTATTGTTAATGTTATTATTTGTATTAGAATTATTCGATTAGGGGAAACTTCAACTGAGCTATCGAGTTAAATAGTAGTGTAGTTCAACTTCAAAGCTGCAACAAAATTGAGAGCCTTTCTCGCCATTATGTCATTACCAACGACAAAAACCATTATACCACATACTGAAGACGCATTTGAAAACCGTTTGGTTGAATTTGCGCCGTATAAATGAATGAATTACTATTATAAATTATTTTAATACTCTGTTTATGGCATTATGTAACAGCGGACTAAAAAATCGAAGGAGAAAAACATGAGAATTGTTATACAGAATTACCTCGATGGTAATAAAGCTGGCTGTCACATCACTATTCTATAACCATTTTTAGTATATTATTATTCAAAAAATTAAAAACAACTTGCTGCTAATAATAGCACACTAATTAAATTGCCATCTCATTATCATTGAATCTATTTCAAAACAAAAATGTTTTGAGACAAAATATTGAATTTCCATCGGTGTTCTGGTTCGCCAGGTTATAGGCGAGTTTTTGTTTACATTTTTTGGCTCAATAGCATAAGCATTCTTCTTTCTAATTCAGCTACAGAATCAAAGCTTCTGAATAATGAAATGAACTTTCTTTGAAAATATGAGATTGATATGCTGAGTAATCTTTCTGATATATGATTTTAAAAATTGGAAATTTTACATGAAGAGTGTATGGCTCAATATCGTTCTTGCCTCCAGCTATTTTGCGTTTTTTGAGTGGTAATTTCATCTTTGAAACTACACTTTTAGACCCGAAAGTTCGGTCACTCATTAATTTTGATAAGGATTTTCAAGTTTCAAGTCAGTTGTTGTTTATCTCTGTTGTTTTTCCGACTTAAGTTGTGTGCTAATGGAGCAGAATGTAAACAATGACGTCATCTGAAACTCGCCTATTCTAGATAACTTTCCCTGCCTTGTCTTAAAGCGGTTTGTCACCGATGAAACATTGCCTAAAAATAGCTTGGAGCGTACATTTATTTTTGTACAAGACACTTCAAAAATTAGATTAAGAAACAAAAAAAATTACAGAAAGATCCTTTAAGAAACTATATTTCGAACAGCCGTTTCAGCTTCTGCCCAGTGTTAAAGTGCATTTAATTGACAAGTCTGTTACGGTAGTGCAACAATTTCAGTTACCCTACTTTTGGAAGGGATAAGATTAAGAGTACATACGTCAAGTCGCTCGAGAGAGTCAGCCAATACATCATGTACTTTTTCTAAAAAGTTAAAAACTCCTGCCACACCTAGCGTTTTGCCAAACTTTCCCAACAAGAACCCATCCTTTTCTGTTACCAGAAAAATGTTGCTTGTCATCTTCGATAGTTCCCTATGTTTAATTAATTTCCATTTTTTCGCAGTGAATAAATTTTTAACTTCAATTTGTTGAAACCGAATTTATTTTTGAAAAAATAAAGGTTTTTGTAATCTGCATACAAGCATTAAGAAAAATGTCCAAAATGTCTGTATACACAAGGTTTTCAAACGTTCATTTTTAGTTTAAGATTCGAATAAAAAATTGCTAATTATCAAAAGCCGAGTTGTTCACCAGGAAAATATCAGCAAGAACATCAAAACTATACTGGCAATATCAAGCGGCGAGTGGCATAAAATTATTGCTTATTTTTACTATGATTGGTGAAAAGTATCATTTTACTTACCAGGAGTTCCTGTAGCCACACAAAGAAGCCAAACTCTCTTTTTTCGTCGATACAGTGGTGCAGCAATTATAGTCGGTTCGGCTCGTAATCCTAGGGTCTCGACAATTGAGCTGTATAAATGAGTACCCGTTCTGCTGGGGGCTAACCTGCGATGATTAGTGTCCTGTCCAGGGGGAGTCAAAGACTCTCATCCGCTTAACACTACGGAAACCGGAGATAAGCGTCAGCCAAACGGGGCGACTTGCCTCGACGAAGGATTTAGCTTTACTGAATTCCTAAATGTAGGCAAACAAAAAAAAATAATGGAATAAACTAGTGAAAGAATCTCCTTGCCAATTTAGTAAGCACAGAAGTAAAATTGATCCACCAGATGAAATTAAGATTGTCTAAAGGTCATTAAAGCGACTAAAACTGTTCAATTACAACTGAAAGTCAGGAATAAATCTCCTCTTCATTGGTTAGTGTGCTTTTACACGTAATGTATCCTTCGGGTTTAAATTTCCTACCAACAACAACAGCTTAAGTTGAAGTTCCTTGTTAATTACTAACAACATCGTAGTTTCTCGGTGTTTGGAAACCCCATTCAAACAAGAAGTACGAGTTTTGGAAATATTACTACAAATAGTCGGGGGGGGGGGTCAGTTTATGTTTGACTTTGTACATTAATATACATGTGTCTTGAAGGCGTCTGTTCAGCGGGGTTGGAAGTTTTGCTTTTTGTAATAATTCCTGATAAGACGAATTTCTATCTTTGAAAACTGCCCTGAGGATTGTGGGTAGGCCGAGGGTTGATTTGACCATAGTTAATCGGACATGCTAGAAGCATTTTCATCTCAATTCAATTGTTAAGAATTTCACTTGAACATAATACAAACTATCTGTCGTTGAAAGCGGAAGTCCTTTTCGCGTTTGAACCGTTTTGTGATTGTTGTTGTTTTTTGGAGGACAAAACATCAGGTTGTGCGTTTCGCAGGATCCAAACATATAATTACAGAGCTCGTAGTCGATCTTTTTATTTGAGATTTTTTATTTCTTTTTCGTCCTGCCAAATCTTAAGAAAGTAAGAAAAAATTAAGAGCAAAATGAGACTCAAACTACTTTGAGACAAAACTATCTCTTTTATACAAAAAAATATTTCTATCCTGCCCTGACAATTTTGAAAGGAACTTCCTCTCATATATTTCTAATTTTAGATCGTTTAGCCATGTGTCGTCACCTTACCTCAATTTGCATAAATTTATATTTCGTTTTTACTCCTTTGATTGTTAGTCTTTAATTTTCAAAGGAAGTAAATTTGTTTGTGGCCTTTGCTGTTTAGTTAGTCCAACAATTTTAATGGGAACAAATCACTTCAATTAAAGGGAAGACTATCGCCATGTCCACAAGAGACTGAACGCTGCACTAGAAATATGCGATCTTTTTCAAAAACAGAAACCATATTCATCAATATGCAACGTGAATTAAAACACGTTTGTCTTGAGTTCTTCTTGGATCGAATCCTTTAAAGAATGATCAAGGTGGTTAAAGTGATTTTTTTTTTTGTTGCATTGCATGGTTTTAGCCATGCAAAAACATAAATAAATAAAAAAACATATATGTATAAATTCGAAAAAATATATTAAAAATATACGTTTGGACTGCATCCACAGTCTTCTTTAGGGTAAAGTGATAGTAAGAGTATCAAACAAAAAGTTTAATAGTCTGAAAAAACTTAAATATAGTTAGAAACTATAATTTCTTTCTAATATTCCCGAAGGAGAAATTTTCCGGTCGTCTTCTCGGTTCAATGCATGCATCAGGGCAAAACCTATTTCCTAGATACATTAAACATTGATATTGAGGTAGTTGTGTATAAGTTATCGTCGGTTTAGTTGTTCTTACAATCATAACCGAATGCATTGCAAACTCGAAATACTTTTAATCACTTTAGAATAATAATCCTTTAATAGTTTTGTCAACCAATGGTTACCTACCGCGATTGAAACTATCTGCTTTATCCGCACTAAGTTTTAGTTGGAAAGCTGCGTCGACAAAAGCAAAGATTCATCTCCACGCGAAGAGAAAGCAAAGTATTTGATATATAAGGATATCAGTCCAGTTTTATTACTACATTTAAAAAAAACAGTTTACACGAATTATTATGAAAAAAGGTTCTGGATTATCATTCGGCAATACATTTCAAAAGTTGTCAGTTTCGCGCAATTAAGAGCAAAACGTTTTACGCTTTTTTGTCGAACAGCTAACCTCAGTATTTCCGAAAAATACAAATACAGTTTATTTGTTTGTATGTTTTGTGTATTTCTGTCTGTACGTATGCATGCTTGTCAACATGTTTGTGTATATGATGTATATGTAATTGTATAAATACGCATGTATGTATGTATGTTGTATTCATGCTAGTATATATGTACGCATCGAAAAGAGGGGAACTCAAGGTATTACTCTTTAATTATTAGATTAGTAGAACACCAGCAGCAATTGTTTAGATCTAAGTTATACATTCGTATTCGGTAAGAAACTTATTTATAAGAACATGAGGCTGAAAATGGCCAAAAATTTAAGAAATGTTAAGAACATACCGAGGCGGTGAAAAGGTGAAGAACATTTATGATGATAACCTACTGCAAATAATTCATACAGTGTTATTAAAAAATTTGCTTTTGGTTGGGCTCACAGATAAAAGTTTTACATCACATGTTTTTTTCATTTACCAAATTGCAGTTCTTACAGGTATATCTCTTGAAACAAACTGGCAAGAAAGTCGGTACTAGCTACCACTACTATATACTACATACTACACAAATATACCACATACAGTATATGTATTATTAAAATCAGTAAAGATATTTTAAGAACATGTTTAAGAACATTTGAGGCTGATATCCCGAAAATATCTAAGAACGTTCAGCCTCAGTTGAAAAATTCGACGTTCTTATAAAATGAAAAGAGTGTATTGCAATTACCAGCTCTGCAAATAATTTGAAAAAGGAAAAATTTGAAACATTTATTATTTTGTTAGCTTTTTGTAAACAGTTGCTTAGTATAACGTATCCGCGAGTAGCACAGAATTCTTTCAGACAAAAAGACTGACTCTTTCTTGAAATCCGTCGTTTTACTTTCTCAGCCTGACTTATGATAGATCTAACCTAACGATTATCGCTACATTCGTTTCTGTTGTTTATTTTCTTAGCCCCACTGTTATACCTCAAGTTGGTATTAATGCCGTTATTTAACAAAATGAAGGAACTCGCTTCTCAAGTTTGAATGATCAGAAAAATTCTAAGTCACCGACGGGAATCGAACCCGCAACCCTCTGATTACCGGTCAGATACTCTACCCACTGAACTACAGAGACTCACATGGGGAGTCGAGTCTCAGAATAAGTTCTTGTCAGGATAAGTTCTTCCTTGATAAGCGATTTCCTTCATTCTGTACAACACTAAGTTGCAAAACTTCTACATTAATCATTATCTTCAATGTAGTAGTGTTTACAAATATACCATTTCAAATCCAAACATTCTCTAGATATGAACAAACAAAGAAACAAAGAAACGTTTGTCTCAAACTGTCAATAAAATATTAGTTGGTTCTGTAATAAAATGAACTATTTATTATCCTGAACCTTCTCCCCTTAATAGGCCGATTTAACGGAGTTCTTCTCCTTTTACCGAATATATTAGAAATATCTATCTTCTGATATCCTATAGAGAGGGCATCGTTCACATTCTTGGACCATATTTAAGAAAAATTGCCATGCAAAAGGGCTGTATTATTTATTGTAGTTTAGGAGCAGGCGTAACTCAGTTGGTTAGTGCGCGGCCTTCGGAGCTAGAGGTCCCCAGTTCGATCCCCGGTGACTGCACTTCTGTTTCGACTTTCTTCTGATCAGTGTAGCTGTAGCTTAAATACCCGTAAAACGGAGCACTGACAGAGGGAGGGGGTAAAGGGCGTACCGTCGGCTTCCATTGATACAGCACTCTCTGAGAGCTGAAGGAACTACCGACGTTAAATAACGGTGCCTTTACCTTTACCTTTATTCTATAGACGCGTGCCGTATTCTTTTGATTCTAGCTTTTGATTGTCATCTTTTAATCCGTTATCCTTTCTGTTAAACTGACAGCAAAGAAAATAGGCCTAGCTGTTCTAATATTTTGATCTTATTCAAAGTTATGTTTATTTATGAGTTAATTTTTTATAACTATTTAGCTTTTTTTTCATTTCTCGAAAGCACGTCCGTATCACAAGCTGATTATCTACTAAGCCGTTTTTCAGTTTGTTGAGCTGCAAGCAAAAAAAAAATTGGTCTATTTGTTGTGATATTTTAACCTTATTCAGAGTTATATTTTTGTATCAACTTAACTCTCTCTTTTATTTCTCGAATGGTTATGTATCTGTACTACAATCAGATTGTCCACTAAGCCGTTTTTATTTGTGTTAAAACTGACAGCAGAGAAGATGGGCCTTGCTGTTCTAATATTTTAATTTTATTCAGAGTCATGTTTACTTAGGAGTTAAATTTTTGTACCAGTTTAATTCGCTCAAGGCTTTCATTTCTCGAATGCATCTCTGTATTACAGGCAGATTACCTACTAGAAAATGGGCCTAGTTGTTCTGATATTTTAACATTGTTTAGAATAATGTTTATTTAGGAGTTAACTTTTTGTACTCTCGCTCTTATCATTTCTTGAATGCATGTTCGTGTCGCAAGTAGACGACCGATTTCCTTCGCAGCCATACCTAAATGGACTTAATTCAATAGACAAAATACATAATACATTATTTTAATCGTTTTGCTCAAACGCATTTGAAAGTATAATGCTTTTGAGGCTGTATTCTTTTCATCAGCGGTGATATAATTCTAAAACAAATGTGGTTTTTGTGTAATTAAAGGCGTAGCCACAACACCCACTCTTGTCAAACAAACAGTTTATGGGCATGCGCAGTTAACACGTTTCGCTACATTTTTGAGATAACCCGCCGTGCTAACGAAAGAATTAAATGAGAGATTCGTCGGTTTCAGAGAGCTCTCCGACAATTTAACAGGTGCTGCGGTTTGGATTTCTAGAGTTTGTTATTGAGTTAACCAGGAATGATTGTAATTTATCTCACAGAGTTTTAGAGTTAATTCCTGATAAGGTAGGATTTCATTACAGAACCAGTAACAAGAATATGTCAGTTTTCTGTGGCTTTATTTTCTCATGTTTATAGATACAAGGATACTGCTTGCACTGGAAATCTTGATTTCATCTTAACTCGATCTGTGAGGACTGGCTTGGTTAACAACTGACAGCATCCGATATTCTTTGTCACAGCCTAAAGAATACCACTAAGGTAGGAATTTTAAAATACTCGCAATTTTTCCAAGTAATCAGGTTTTATTTCACTGAATGCAAAGAGACTTGCGTTATTTGATTTCCTTCAAATCTCGCAAGATACCTCAAATAAAACTCAAATGACTTTTATTGCGGCAAAAGCTTGTTCGAAAGTGAATTCATAAGCAGACTGTTTCAAAATTTCTCGTGTATTTTAGAAGTGCTATTTATCTTTTTCTTACTGTGGTGAAATATACCCCATGACACGTTCAAAACCGCTCGCGTAAAAGCCAGCAGGGATTCACAGCAAATACTTCCCACTAACTCATATGTAAACTTCCAATCCATTTCTGTTTGTGGTTGTGTGAGATGTTTTTGGCACTTGAGACCTTTCTTAGGTCTAGTATTTCTTCAGATTTCGCAATACTTTTTGAGGGAACGAGAAAAGAATTTTGCCCCTCCTGTTAAGACAAAGGTTGAAGTTTTAAAAAGTTTCTCGATTTAAGACTTACATGCTAAAATTTTAGAGCGGTTTAAGAGAAAAAGTGTTCGAATGTATAAATGTTTGTGCTTTGCTTCAACGCAGACTTACATTGTCTCTATTTATCAAGAGTGTTTGAAACTCAATGTGCAAATTGTTATGATCGCGCAGCAAACAAGTGAGTCAAGACAGGTGCACTTTTGAGATAACATGAGAGCAGAGTTTTCCATTTAATTCTACTTGCGCTGTTATCTGGGATCGTTTCTATGTTTGCTTACTGGTCTTATTTAAGCCTACTTATTTCGGCCGGGACTAGCAAGAAGAAATCACAGAACTCCCGAAATTTTTTACCTTAAGCAATTTTGTGCAAAAACAAAACATATTACGAAACACATGTATATTTCATTTGCTCTCTGGTTCTTCTTGTTTAATTGGTCAGAATAACAACTTGAAAAAGCTTAAAGCAATTAGTATTTAAATATTTCTAGCTTTACTTAGTTTTTGTTGCAATAGGTGAGTGAATTAACCTACAGGACAATGACTCGAACTGAAAACAAGAATTTTCTGCGTCAGGAAACTTGCTTTCTCTTGAGTTCAGTTTGAAGTAGAACTTGTTTTAGTGTTAGCATTAGAATTTGATTCTTATAATAACAGCTGTCACTGAATATTTTACGAATTTACTTTCGTGTATGAAATCTCCTTTAGACAATTTAGTGGTCGCTGGTGAGTTGATAACTCCATAAAGTTTTGAACTCCCGCCACAAATCAATGTACAGCAAAAACATTTAAGATAGTCGTTGATAAGTAAAAGTGGTACCCTAAGATGAATCTTCGCCTCATTTCTTTTTTATATCTAAATCTTAAAAGAACAGAAGCAGTAAAACGTTTGCTTTCTTCGAAGTCGATTTATGGGCCAGGAGTTTTTTTTAAAAAACTGTTCTAAAAACGCTAAGCTCAAGAACGAAAAGCGTTGGAAGATAAGCGCATCTGAAGCCAAGGAGAATAAGTATTTATTTAAAGAAGAACATCCACAAAATCGATCAGTCAAACTATTCAGCTTTTGTTGGACGGGATGATAGAGAGTAGTAAGAGAAAAGTTTCCTTCACGCAATCCAGAAAACGCTGTCGGTACCCAAAACCTGTTGCTCTTGTTTTTAGGATTTTCGAACTGATCTTCTCGACTTTCCCGAGCAAATCCCAGATGTGTGAGTGAAACGTGATTTACGTTGTCCCAACGTAACTCTTCAAGGCAGAAAAAAATATAGATCGTGCTCATTTGGGCGCATGTCCCGCCTTGGTGAACAATTGTTATCTTCTTAAGAGTTTGTAAACAAGTTTTTGAGTTTCTTCTGCGAAGCTTCAGGAGGTAGAGTTACTAGATTTACGAGAGCCTCAGTCCGCTCTTATTTATTTTAACGTTGCGCTCTTACACACTGATTGCACAAAAGGTTTGCGAAGTGAGATCGGACTATAGTATTCTTAAACGTCATCGAGCAACGATTATCACGAAGCGAAATATATGATTTCAAAGTGATAAATGATAGAAATGTGTAAACCTGTAAATGTGATGGTCGATAAAAACATAGCAGAAAAATATTTTTCTTTTATAAATATATATATTTTTGTTTTATTGCATTTTTCTTCTTGCAAACTGTACACTCATACATTGGTTATACATATTCATCTTAAGAGAGTAAAGTTTTTGTTATAATAATAATTATTATTATTATTATCATTATCATTATTATCTTTACTGTTATTGTTTTTATTACGATTATCGCTATTACCATTGTTACTATTACTTTCATGATATTCGCTAAAATTGATGAAATTTGGATAAAAGGCTAAAAAAGGTTTCGGTCCCAAATGAAGTCCCTCTTTCATTCATGCATCTAGATTTTCTACTAAGCCGTTATACTGACAGCAAAAGAAAATGGGCCTATAGCTGTTCTAATATTGTTACCTTATTCATAATCATGTTTACCTAGGAGCTAACTTTTTGTACCAATTCAATTCGCTCCTTCATTTCTCGAATGTATTCGCAAAAAATGATGAATAAAAGGCTAAAGTGTTAAGATTATTTACTTAGCACGAAGTTTCAAACGCAAAAAATTCAAGGACTTTTCATACATCCGACCACCCATTGCTTAACGCACAAATCAATTGTTACATGCTATTAAACTTATTCCCAGCGGAATAATTTGAACCACAATTTAAATAGGCAGGATGTGAAGTGCGTTTCTCCGATATCTAGTGAAGATGATATAAAGGTCCAAAACAGATCTTAATAATTTTTACAAAGTATTAAGAATTGTTAGCTTTCTATCCGTATTTTATTATTATTATTTCTAGTTGTTATTGTTATTCTATGGTGCAAAATAGCTCTTAAATGTTTATGTAAAAGAAGTTAATATATTGTCGGAAAAATATTCATTATATTGTCACTAGCACATGTCAGAAGGCTGCTGTCAAACACTTTGGTTTTTAATTTTCAAAAAGTAGGTGAGCCTTATATGAGCCATGTTATAAACTCATTGTTGAGAGGAAGAGAAAGATATCTAACATGAGATGACCAGTCCGGCTTGATACTTGCATCTTTTAATACGATTGTTTTAAGCAGAAGTCATTATTTCGCAAACCTGCTTATATGTAACTAACTTGTCTGAACCGAAATCGTTGTTCGTGATCTTGTGAGATTCTACTTTGAAATGTTGTTATGACTATTCGCAACATATTAGCAACAAGCTGTGAAAAGGTTTTTATTTCAGTAGGCGAGTTCTAAATTAGCTGACTAAAAAACTAAATGAGGATTACATCTACGAAGCAATTAATGAAGAAGGCCATGCTGGTGGAAATAAAAGGTTTTACAAGTAAGAAATAAATTGGGGCAGTTGTTTATGAACTCAATGTAGGGCAGTGTAGTTCGGAGATTATGAACGACAAGAATTTTCGCACCCCAATTTATGTATTATCGCTTTTAACAATTTTATCCTCTTTCTTAAAGGTGAAAAAGGCCAGCCAAAGAATCTAAAGAGCTAAATTAGGCTAAGTGGCCAGTTTCTATTTTTGTATGTATTGCAGTCGTCAAGTGAGCACATTGAGTTAATTGACAAAATATAATACACTGTGCAGATTCTTTTTTTTTCTCTTACTTCAAGACGACAGCAGATTATTTATTTACACTAAGGACTAGGAAACACCAATAAAGATCAATTAATTAGCAAGCCAAATTAAGAAACATTATAAATCTTAGAGATACGCCGTTACGTGTTCTCGTTTACTATGACTTGGTAGAAGTGTAATGCTTCGATATATTTTTAAAGAAAACTAAAGATTTTCTTTTTTGTTGATGCAGTTTTGCGAAAGGAGCTATTCAGGTCTTTTAAGTTTAAAAATTTTAGACCTCAACTTATTTTAAACATTTACTTTTTGAGAACAACAACATTATCAATCTGTAATTTGCTGAAGAAAGAGTTGCGCTCCTAAAACGCTTCATTTCTTCATTTCTCTTCTCGGATAATGACGTTAAACCGTAGGCCTAGTCTATCAATCTCCTCTGGGGGACTTAAAAGAACCAACAGCACTTGTCGACAAAGAGTAGGGTGATCCTGGTGTCGTGGTCTGTCTCTTCTACTGGTGAGGGCAACTCTTATGAGTATAGTTGTGAGCCGTGTATATATAGCGGACTATCTAAGATCCTCAGTACCACAGTCAACTGTAAATCATTGTAAAGCGCCTTTGATCATATACATATGGAAAGGGAGCTATATAAATGCTAAGCATTACCATTATTAATATTGTTATTTTTATTATTATTATTATTATTATTATTATTATTATTATTATTGTTAGTAGTAGTAGTAGTAGTAGTAGTAGTAGTAGTATAGTAGTAGTAGTATAATAGTAGGAGTAGTAGTAGTAGCAGTAGTATAGTAGTAGTAGTAGTAGTAGTAGTAGTAGTAGTAGTACTAGTACTAGTAGTACTAGTAGTAGTACTAGTAGTAGCAGTAGTAGTGGTAGTAGTAGTAGTAGTAGTAGTAGTGGTAGTAGTAGTAGTAGTACTAGTAGTACTAGTAGTAGTACTAGTAGTAGTAGTAGTAGTAGTAGTGGTAGTAGTACTAGTAGTAGTAGTAGTAGTAGTAGTAGTACTAGTAGTAGTAGTAGTAGTAGTAGTAGTAGTAGTAGT
>JAOBRD020234073.1:0-25016 GCA_027575215.2 Hydrozoanthus sils
GCATACATAATAATATATGAGGAATATATGTTCATATATTTGTCATATATGAGAAATATATTCCTGTTCTGTAAGGGCAGTTTTGACGTGGTTCATAGTCAAACAAATTAGAATGTGACCTAAGTTTTGACATGATCATATTCAAATAAATTAGAATATGGCAAAAGCTCGCAAGACGTAGTCACGAAAGTTCTTTCGAGTCAAGCTTCTCAGTGCAAATTGAGAAAATGATCTACCTGTCTATTTATTACAAGAAATTATTTTAATCCTGACGATCGGACTCGATCGGTTCCATATCGTGTTCTCTGGACATTTGTTCCTTGGTTCAGACGATTTGTAGCTATTTTTAGCAGCGAAAATCCGAACGTGTTGCTGGTGTAATGAATGAATTGGCGGTTACTAGTATCCTCGAATAGCGCAAGTGTTTATGAGATCGCAAAAGCGCAAATAAAACGGTAACAGGTTCATTGAAGAAGGAGAATTCGAAACTTGATTTTGCAATGCAGTTAAGGGAAAAATTTTTTGTTCAAGTAATCGAGTAGAAAGAATTGTTCTTCTCTGCCAATCGGCCAATTCATTTCGATTATGGATAGAACAATAAGCGTCGATCGTATCACTCACAGAACTTTCCTATGCACTCAAACACAAAGTGAAAGCGTTTCAAATAAGTGACTTTAGTATCCGCGTGTTGATAGCTTGCTGGCAGATCGATAGAAATTGGCCCATCATATTTCCCATCGCGCACTAATCAAAAGGCCCTAGTCTTTTTCCCTCCCTCTCTTCCCAGGCTTTTTCTTCGCTCGCATGTTCAAGTCCCAAGGCGATTATACTTGATAGATAAAATAGATGAAACCGTGCGTTTGTTGATATATCTCCCGAGTGTCTCTACAAACTGAATTTTTTTTCTCAACAAAACTTGTAATACTCGATAGTCGTACAATGGGTGACAGTGATGATTGTTGTGTTTGGGGATATGATAAAAACGACATCAGGTATCCCGAACAGCAACTCATCCATTCTAAGATTTTATTCGATAAGGAATAACGATAGGAAGATTTGGGGCAAACTTGTAAATCGTTCGAGTTTTACAGCGAAAATGAAAGGAAAGTTAATGTTCGAATCACTTTTGTCTTGGATATGGCTGTAAGACAACTTGTCGGAACCCTACTCTTTATATGAAAGGATACGAAGAGAGTAACACAACTACATCGAGGGGGGGGGGAGGGGCTAAAGCACGCTTTACGGCGATTTTTACTGAAGTTTCTTACGATATATCCATCCATGATTTGAGATTGCAAATACTGAATCATATAAAACATAGATGAAATGAAGGAGAGGTAGCTAGAACGTGTCTAAATTTTTTCGATGAGTTTTTTAAAAGTCGTTATTTTTTTTTCTTGAAGATTGGTGATTTTAAAGTGATTTTTTTAGAGAAGTTTAAAAATTACAAAATTCTTCTCATTCAATAATTGTTTCCAACTTCCTTACTATTCCCCTCCCCCCTCCCCCTAAGCAGACACTGTCGTGATTGAGATTGTAAACTATGAGCGATTTCACGAATTTCCCGTGGTACCCGATGACAGACTTTGATTGAAACCTAGCGGGGTTATAATTATATCCTTGTGTAAAATCTTGCTTTTCTAGTCTGCGACGCAGGCTATGCTTTTCGTTCAACATCCAAATTTTAAATTCAACACACGAGTTTCTCATTTTACTTGCAAGTTCTAAATTCGGCATTTTTTAAAAGTATTTTTATTTTACATCCAAGTTATAAAGTTATAAAGTCGTCATCCAAGTTTCATCCGAGTAATAGTATTCTTATTTTACATCCAAGTTATAAAGTTATAAAGTCGACATCCAAGTTTCATCCTAGTAATAGTATTCTTAAGTTTTAAAGTGCATAAGAAATGAAAAACTTGATTTCTTCATTGGATAGACCTTGTTAAATGAGGATCTAATGGCGGTGAAAAATTTTGTCAAAATCTTTTATGGTTCTTGCGATTTTAACAATTAAAGTCTTCAACTGTAACGTCACGAGTGGTTGCGACAAATTTGCACTTTTTATAAAAGCTGCTGCCAATATCCACTCGAGGTACATTGATCATAATTATATCAGTCCAAGTTTGGCTCAGATTCGTCCAAAGGCTCTGAATTAATTGGCAGCAGAAAACGCGCAAATTGCATTCGCCCAACTGGCTCATTCCATTTATTAATACTTTTTGAAAAACTCACGGCTCGTGCAAATTTTTTCCAAATGGAACTCAAATTCAGGTGATTCACTTTACTAACACTTCAAAGTATTCTTTTTCAATACCTTTATCATAGTTAACCATAAAAAATTTTGTTTTCATTTTTAGTCAGAAAAAATGCTCCAAGTACGTATTGATCCCCGGAACAAGACTATTTGTGGGGATTACATCCTTGGTAAGTGTGTAAAAACTTCCCCTTGTCCGAAGGCCATGTTCCACTTTTGTTTGCCGTACCTATGGCAGTACAAAGATCCACTGCACGGATGGAAGAGTTTTAAGCTGCAAGAAAACGAAGCTATCGAAAAATTGTTTTGTGATTGCTCAGGAGACGCGTGCGAGCTCGTCCTTGATTTGTCAAATTCGTCTTCGACGACGATTTTAAGGTAAACGTATCCAGTTATTGTTATGATGTTTATTTGTAAAACCTCATTCATAGTTGATGACCATTCCGAAAAATATGGCGATCATATATTTTACATCAAAGTATTGCGAGCGTTACACAGCTTAAAGAAGCTCAGGGAAGGTAACATTTGGTAAAACTCTTCCTTGGTACTAACAACACTATGTATGTCAAATCTGAGGTTTACAGATTCTCTTTATGCGTTTTTATGGGCATATGTAAACATCTGCGCACCATTTTTTCGTAATTGTAAAATTCATCAAAGCTTTGATGTAAAACGTAGGCTTAATCTTTGGTTAAGAGTGAAGTCCGATGGAATACCGATGGAGTATCAAGGGCTTCCGTGAACTCCGTATTTAAGGTCAATTCACTGAAGTATAACTTACACTGAGATTTTTGTCAAACTTATTTATTTAACTTAACTTTAAGTTTGAAATTAAAATCGGAATTGTTTATAAGCACTAATTTCTTATGATTATGTTCACGTTTGCTTACGATAGTCAAGTTTCCGACGATTGTTTCTTATTCGACATTGAAAATTGCTCTCTATTTATTTTACCAAAAGAATGTTGTTGCTTAATCCAAATCAAAAGAAAAATGATAGGTCGCTATGCTTGTTTAGGAGAAAATGTCAATTTACCTCTCTGGCAAACTCCAGCCATAAGGAAAAAGCCGCCATTTTTGATGCGCGCACGCCCGTTTACACGAGAAATTATGTGCAGTAAGTTAAGAATGCGCACATAAGCTTAAATATGAACAGTTGCTTAATCTCCAAATCAACGTCTTGCTGACGTTTGGATTAATGTTGGTGTTAGATCTATATTTAGTACTGTATAGACTAAATTAGGTATTCTTAGTAAGAAAAAATTACTATAGGAAAAATATGTTTGACAAATAGCGCAGTAATTTGCCATGCTCTGATTAACAACCATAAGGGAAACCGAGAAAAAAAAAAAAACTGCCCCGAGTGGGAATCGAACCCACCACCCATTGATCACGGCTAATAGATACTCTAACCACTGAGCTACCAAGGCAACTATAGTAGCACAGGGAGAACAAACCAACGAATTCGAAATGCAAGACAAGCAATCCCAATCCCAGGCCCCCAAACTTGCCAACACTCCTCTCGGAAACGTGGACTTCTCGCTCGGGGCAGTTTGGGTTCTTTTTCTATCTTTTCTCGGCCTTTGGTTGTATGCCAGAATTTGCCCTCTCTGAAGATACCACATCAAAAACGATCCAACAATGTCAAGCTTTTGTTGCTCTAATTAAACATCGTGATCAGTTTCCGAATGAGGAAGAAGGGCTTGACTAAATATAGGAATGAATAGGAATAATTGATGAGACCGTTTGAAGTTGAAAACAATTTCTTTCTTTAGTTAAAGTTTTTAAAATTTTGACTTTTTTGGTATTAAGATTAAAGAATATTAAAAAAAGGCTTTTTTGTGTTTCTTTCAGGAAAAAGCCAAAGAAATTTGTTGTTAACTTTAAATATATGTGTATTCGTTTAAAAATCGAGCTTATAGACGACATGAAACTGAGACGTTTGTCTACTGAGAGTCAGGTAATGAACCCAGAGAGTAAGGTAGCAACAAAATGGGTGTGGTTCTGGGACAATGACGGCACTTTTGTTGAGTACGGCAGTCGCAAGGAGGTGAGTACTCAATGTAATTGACACTAAGATTATCATAAGATACATAGTAAAAACAACAGCAACAACAACAACAATAATGATAATAATAATAACAATAATAATATAAATAATAATGGTTTGTTATTAGGCATTTCCATTGAGAATTGGCTCTTCACCCAATAAAGTTAATAATTTATAAATAGATCATAATTCTGATGATGTTAAAAAAAAGAAAATACAAAAGATATAATATTAAAATATGATGTTTGACTATTGCATGGTAATAACTAATTTGAGTAATAAAATAATATAAAATGATGTTAAAAAAATATAGAGAACTAAACAAATGTTTTGGACTCTGGACTCACTTGATCGATTGTGGTGAGAGAAAGAAGAAGAAATTTTAGAACTTCGGGAAACAAGCTGATTCTTACGCTCAAATCATTCACTGTCTGTGTTAGCGGTTGACCCACACTGAAAGATGGTAATGAGCGTACATTTCGGAACGGTTCGATTTGCAGACTCAAGGAAATATTGTCCCTTGACATTCTTATTAATTCTTTCCAATATTTGAAAATTATAAACCATACTCTCTATAATTTCTTTCATCAGGCTCGAATACAAGTTGAGATCGAGAAGTCGTTTCTGTCCAATAAAGAATGTTATTCTTTCAAGGTGGCGGGAAACTACTACATGTTGTATTTTAGCGAGCACGGTATGTATCAGGTAAATACCAACCCGCTGTATAACACCGTTAGGCAGGTAAGAAGAAGGCCTGTCTTCAGAAGCTTCGCTGAGATCAAGCAGTTGTCAAGGTAAGACCCAACTTGAAGTGTTGCATATACTTGCTAGTAGGGAGACAGCCAGTAATAGGGTACTAAGGCCTCACGGGTCAGAAGGAACTAAGCCTGTAACGAACCTTTGAAAATTTGAGTCTGGGTATTAGCAGTCGTAGACAGTTGTTTTGGCCCCGTCAACACGTCATAGCTAACAGACAGGCTCAAACTCCCACAGAATAGAACCAAAAATGTAAGCGCTGTGATTGTGGAATCTGGCTGATGACGTAAATCTAGTACTTGCTAGTAAGGAGACAGCCAGTAAAACGGCAATAAGGCCTCGCGAGTCAGAAGGAACCAAGCTTGTACTGAACCCTCAAAAATATTTTTGAGTCTTAAAAAAAGAAAAATAAGTTATTCGTGTGCTTTGTTGACTTGGAGAAAGCGTTTGATCTGGTTCCAAGAAAAGTCAATGAATGGGCATTGCGGAAGAGGAATGTGCCCGAGGGCTTAGTTCGAGCAGTCATGACGTGCACAAGGATGCAAAGACGAGAGTGCAGCTTTGAGAGGGGTACACAGAAGAGTTTGACATTAGTGTTTGACGGTTGTTACTTTCACCACTCTTGTTTTAAACCGTCTTGATTGGATGTGCTTTCTGAAGAGGGAAGAAAGTGTGCCATGTATGAACTGTACATGTTGTGTGCGTACGATTTAGTGCTAATGGCAGAAACAGTGGAAGAGCTGGAAGATCAATTTAATCGTTGGAAGTCAGCTTTTGAAAGGAAAGAGTGGAAGGTAAATCTTGGCAAAACAAAGATTTGGAGTGTGGAGCTGGAAAAGGTACGACAGTTGAAGCGAAGGTTGATCCGAGTTTTGTGGAGAGGCAGCGCCAGATTCAGTGACCCCTTGAAAAATGGAAAAACTCCTGACTTAAATAAAATGATGAGTCTGATTGTTAGCAGCCGTGGACAGCTGTTTTGACTCTTATTGGCCTAGCTGGCTCGCATTCCCACAGAATATAAACTAAATTTAAGCACTGTAATTGTGGGATCTTAATTTGTTCCTTTCGACATCTCTTACTACAGATTGATACATCAGTAGATCTGAATCACTGTTTACGTGTCACAGTCTGTCACGTGGGTCTGAATTGGGTAAACAATACACCGAAGACGCGATATGATGCACAAAGGTCCATTATTGTTGCGTCTTTTTTAACGTTATTGGCAATAGATGAGTCTTCCTTTCATAGTTTTTCGAAGGATAACAATTGCAAAATGCAAAAAATTTAAAGATTTTCTCTCTAAGGTCACAAAAAGGTTGAGATATGATGCTTCAAAGTCCCTTTCCACAGCCTTTGAAGTGTTTTTTGATTTCATTTCATGAAAGAAAAAGCAAATAACGCAATATTTTTTTCAAAATAACCTTCTTCCTGCATCACTACTGTTCGCGCCGCCCTTATGTTTACCCAATTCAGATCACGTGACAAATCAGTGGAATAAGTCTTTTGTTGGTTGAATTCAATGTTTAAAAGGTTCAGATAATTGAATGGGGATTTATGGACCCACCGGCTAGGCCTGGACAAACATTTCACGAAAATTATTCCACATGCCGAGTGTGTTGTTAAGTTACTTTTTTCTCACTGATGTAATACGTTTGAAATGTTTTTTTTTTTTTATCAAAAACCTTGGCAACTGCAACAAAATTGTCATGGTGTTTTGCTTTTAAAATGTTTAAAGTGATAGGCTAAAAGTGTTTTCTTGAAATTTGTTAAAACGTTTTGTGGTTAATTTCAAGAATAACCTTTTAGCTTACCATCTTAAACGGCAACAAAGTTATATAATGATATGCTATAACATACGCTGTCTAAAATTGTGTTATGATAAGCTAGTATTAGTCAATCACATTTCTCAATCTCACTTTTTTTCCCTCATCAAACCGAGAATAACCTTCACTGTTCTTAAGGCTTTTTGATAAATGCCATGAATATTTAAAAAGCGTCTAAAATTTCTACACAAGCATTATTTTTGTAAACTTTTATTCCATTGGAAAGAACGAAAAATTAATTTCTTGAGACCAGCTGCAATTCAAGTATTTTATATGCGTTTAAATTTGTGTTGGCCATGAGTGAGCTTTTTGCAATTTGGATTCACATATAATTGTTTAGAAAAATTGGAACTATACCTTCTAAGGCCTAGGGACGGACCAGTTAATTTCGTGGGGAGGGGAGGGGGGGAGTGGAAGAATAATTTCCAAGCATTTGTTTTTCAGTCAATCTTCACAGAAAAACAAGTTTTTGGCCCAACTCAATACTTTCTCTATAGGGTTTCGGCATGCAATTCCTTTTACAAATTCTTCCACCCCCCAACAGATCAAATGGTCCTTCCCTGAGCTCTTTCCAGTTCTGAACATTATTTTGTAATAGCTAATATATTTAAACAAGAAACCACGCTTTAAAAAAGTCCTCCCACATCTTTCATATTTTAAGTTTGAACCAAAAGGCCGTTCTACTTCTGTAGTTGTCTCAGCAATGAAAATAATGAATAAATTCATAACCACTAAAAACTAAACATTCGTATCTATAAACAGTAGTGGTATTAAAATGAGACGCGGGTAAAGTTCGTTTCGTTGCGTTCTTAGTTTCTGTAAGAAATTTCATTGAAATGTTGCACACCTTTTTGGCAAAGTTTTCACACTTCATATAACTTTTCCTTCATTAGAAAAACGCGTATTTCGTTAAAACTTCGCGTATTTCCAACTGCTATGCTTTTCTCGTTAAAATTGCCTTCTATTGAAACAAAAATAAATAAAAATCTTTGATTCTGAAGTAGTTAGTTATTTTGTTCATATGTTATATGAAACAATTTTCACGTGAATAGTCCGCCTCTTGTTTCATGAAGGTGACAAGCGCCAGGCAAAGGCCCTTTTATACTGTTTCTTGTTTGGGAATGGTGGGGTTACGTGACCACTTGCTACAAGAGACCAATACCAATATACAAACTAAATGCTGTCATATATTATCAATTCAAGGGAGCACACAAGACCGATAGAGACCCAAGGTGAATCTAATCTAAGTATGCCGGCATGGTGGATAAAAATGCGACCTGATTGTGAATATTGTCTCGTACCACTTCCGCCGAGCCAAGCTGAGTTTATGGAAATTAGGAGATTGTTTCACGAAACAGTTAGTGACGAAGAAGTGGTAATCCTTTCCATTCACCGAGTACAAAATCAATTCTTATGGGAGAAGTATGCAAGGTAACATAACAATCGCTTTCATCAGCTTTGGCCGAAACTTAACACTAATAAACTTGTTTTTATTAGATTATTAACCTTGGATATTGCGTTTCTAGGTTGTGATTGGCTTACTCAATCTCGATTATCACCTCAAGATCCATTATTTTTGCGTCTTGATTGGGTAAACAATACACCCTGTGACGCATTATTGTCATTGTTTTTGCGTCTTTTTAACGCAGTTACATACTGCACATTTTCAGAAGGATAAAAAGTGCAAAATGTAAAATACTAAAAGATATCCTGTCGGAGGTAGAAAAAAAAAAGACGTTTGATATGTGATGCTTGTCCATTTCCACAGTCTTTGAAGTGTTCTTCGATTGTACTGAAAGACATCGCAGATAACGCAATATTTTTGTCAAATAACCTTCTTCCTAAATCACTACTGTTCGCCGCTTTGTTTGTTTACCCGGTTCAATCCACGTGTTTGACCAGGGGAATAGGTCTATTGGTAGTTAGTTATTTTGAAAAAGAAAGCGATGACAATAAAGCAGTAAAAAGAGAAAAACCTTTTCCTTAGAGAAGATCAAACTAAGATAAGAGAAGTAGAATCATAGAATCGTAGAATCATAGAAGTAAGGAGAAGCAACCAAAACTGGCTCGACTACTGCAAAGTACTTTCTCTATTTACTGTTAAAAATGTACAAGAACAAACAACAATTAAGTGAAGCTAAGTCTCTTGCTGTGTTTTTTTCCTTCTTATAATTAACAATTAAGAGTTTTATCAATTTCTACACAAAAGAAGCTTTTGATCTCATTCGCTTCAAAATATACTTTGAAGGAATCAGCTGCTCAGGGTCAATTTTTTTTACTTATTGACAATCTAATCATCGAGACCATTTTTAATATTTTTTTAGCTATGCGATTGTAATAAAGTAGAAAAGTTCAAGAGATATGCTACTGTCAACAGAACGAAATCTGCGAACAAACTTAAAAATGCTTGTCACCCCAAGGTTTAATAGCCTTTCTCTTCTTCTTCCGTAGTGTGTTTTCGTTTATTCTTTACCAAATATTGTGTTCTGTATTTGTAATGTTAATAGTCAACTGGGAAAGGAAAATATCTTTATGTTTTGGTGGATTCTTGTTTTTCTAAAAGACATTGTTGGATAATTACTATATAGTTATTGCAAAAAAACATACACCATACAGAGCCAGGTTGTTCAAAGGCCTGTCAATTGAATAATTAATTAAGTTAAGGAAAAAATCAGACAGTTGCATCTTTACAACGAAAGGTTAGCTTTATTTTCAAACAGTCAACGGTTCGTAAGAAGCATGAGCATTGATTAAAAACTTAACCTAGTTTAGGTTCTAATTAATCGGTTTTTGAACAACCAGGCCCAGATAAGATATAATAATATACTATTTGTCTTTCACTGAGATTGTTGAAGGTCGTTTTCTTTGTATGAAAAAAACGAACACGAGACTTGAGATACGAGCCTGCAGCTAGTACTCGATAAGCTGTATTTCAAAACTAACTTATTTTAACTAACAATAGGAAGAAAGAAAAAATGACTTGGAGAGCTTCCATAACCGATGAACAAATGAGAAAATTTTATTGCAAGGATTGGCCAAGGAAAGAAATTAAAAGGTGTAGTATGGTATACTTGACTAGAATAAGATATACAAGTCTTTGAGAGTTCCAGAGTACAATTTACAAAAAGTGAAATAAGTAGTTCAATCTTTTCTTCTCACAAACATTGTCCGTGAAGAATTAAATGAAGCTTTTTATTATGTAGATATCGATGAAATACCAGGATTTTTCCTTTTGCTAAAAATAATATCTTCATCGGACGCAGTGAAGATACTATTTTTATCTTTCACGTGTGAGGATATTGGTGTCGCCATGGTTACTACATGATTAGCCAATTACAAGAGAGCTTCCCGCTCGGGCGCGCGGCCGCGGTTCTTTGAAAAAAATTGATTTTTCATCAGTATCTATAGAATAAAACCAGAAAATTAAGGTCGTGTTCTATTGGGGCCAACCATTTCAACATAAACCGGTTTTGGTTGGTTTAGTTGAAATTTCCAATAGAATACATTTCCAACCTTTTCGGTTGAAACGTTTTCAACCCTTTCAACCAGGGTCAGAATTAGTTGAAATGGTTGATCAACCAAACCAACCGAAAACGGTTTTTCCCAATGGAACACGTAAAAAACCCAACCAGCTCAACCAACCAAAAACGGTTGGCTCCAATAGAACACGACCCAAATATACTCTTGGGAATAAGAATTTTATCTTTTAATGAAGATAATATTCGTTTGCCCCCTCGGCCACGTCACAACCTTTTTATACTGTCATTGCCATTATCTGTTCATTTGGGCTTTTTTCTGTCACTTTTATGTAGTCTGATACAAAAAACATGAGTATTCAACTAAAGCTAAGAATCATTTTTGTTTATTTTTTTAAAAGTCTTTAACTGAAGGAAGGCAACAGATTTGTTGCATGAGTATTCTCCAAACCTTTAACACCCTCTGAATTGTTAAAACGCAGAAAGAAATCAGAGGCGCAAATAGGTGATCTCTCGGCGTTGGTTGACGAGAAAATTTTGTTCCATGGCACTTCAGCTGAGGTTATCGACGGCATCTGCAAGGAGAACTTTGACTGGCGCATGTGCGGGAAAAATGCAACTGTTTATGGGCAGGGGTCATATTTTGCAAGAGATGCATCATACAGCTACAAATATACTTCAAAGTACGTATGGCATTAAAGTCGCTTTTAGTGGTAGTGAGCACTCAAAATGTTGCAGAGGCGAAGGTTAAAGCTTCAGTGTAAGCGAATGGATACCAAAGGAACATGATTAAGAATAGCTGTAATCCCTTTTACTAAGGGCTCCTGAGGCATGCAGTGCCTTACAAACCCCAGATCGCAGTGCACTAACTCAAAATCACCAAAAGCAATAAACAGTGCTATAATTTGTGTTCGATTTCATAAACTAAAACTAACTTCTTCAACAGAGCCATGATATTTTTTTGTTTAACATGTGGAAGCTAACAGAACTTTTGGGTAAAGAATTTTCTTCTGTCCTAGTTGGAAGTAGTTTTGCAACTTTTAGAGGCGTCTAAGTCACTGGAAGAGGCCGCTCATTCAGCCGGCTAGTTTTGAGAAGCCTGATGGCAGTGGCTGTGTTAGTATTAGTACTACCGAGTGTTATTGATAAAGATATTATTATAATCGCTTAGGGCAATGATAAAGGTATTAGTAGAGTTAGTGTTTGGGTAATGGTAGCTGAAGGCAGGCAACTAATGGTAGTGATATTGATAAAGCTAAACTCAGCTTTCTCAAGCATATGTGTCTCATTAGGCGGCACTTACATACAGTTTCCGTAGTATTAAGCGGACGGTTAATCGTTGACTCCCCCTGGACAGGACACTAATCTATCGCAGGTTAGCCCCCAGCAGAACTGGCACTCATTTATACAGCTGAGTCGATTGGAACAAAGTCAGGTAAAGTGTCTCACTCAAGAACACAACACAGTGGTATGACTGGGGCTCGAACTCGCGACCCTAGTCGATCGAACACGCCAATCGCTCGGCCACTGCGCCGCCAACTGGTGGTATTGATATGGTAGTACTAAATTGGTAGTTGTGATCGTGGTAGCAGTTGTGTTGGTACTTGTTAGTGGCGGTCTTGGTGCAAGTTTGTGTTGGTGCAAAAGGTGGTAAGTATTGGGGTAGGACTAGCAGTCGTGCTATAATTATGCTACAGTGGTAGTGATAAACTTAAGGGTATAGCAATGGTAGTGCATGGTTGTGTTAATGGTGCTGGTAAAATTAGTGTTATTGTTGGTGTTGGTGGTAATGCTAGGTGTAGGACGAATGTTAGTGGTTATTGCTATAGCAGTGCTATTACGGATATAAGAAAAAAATCTAAGACCATTATCCCTAATTCTAGCGACAGTGCCAGTATTTCCCGCGTCATGTTTGCTGCTAAGGTGCTGGTTGGATCATATACAGAAGGAATGAAGGACATGCGTAAACCCCCAGCCAAGACCAATGGAGATCTGTACGATTCTTGTGTAGATGATATTAAGAATCCAAAAATCTTCGTGTTGTTTGATAATGACCAACATTACCCAAGTCACGTGATCGAGTTTACTAAGAAGTCTTCACAAGATACCACAATATCTGTTTTGTCCACTGCCTATTACAACAAGCTGAAGATAGCATATGTTAGTAGCAACAGTGGATTGGGCACCAAAGGAAATGGTACTACAGCTGGTAGTCGTACGAGATGGAGTATCAACGATGAAGTTGGACTTATGTTACTATTCATCATAACTGCATGTTTTATAGTGCTTCCGACAATGATACTAGTATTCAAACAAGTTCTTCAAGAATGGCTTTCGTGGACATCCTGGTAGGTTACAGATGTTCGTAAACCATTTCCACTTAAAAGCTATAGAACGTTTTCATCTGACATCATAGCGGCCATGTTGGTACCTTTGAAACAAAAGAATTTTTATGATTTCTTTTGTTTAGGGAACCAACATTGCCGCTTAGTCTTTTGTCTTTTGCGGTTTAGGGAACGCGTGAAAACAGTCGGATTTGTTCTTTTCACGACACCTGCCATTTATTTCTGACTCATTTTCAATGCTGGTATTGTGTTCTTGGAGTTTCAATGATCTGTTGTCTTATATTCTTTCTAGTTATCTTTTTAAAATATCCTTAAACTAATCGACAAGTGTTTCTCAGTATGGACATTTCTATTTTATTAAAACTGCATAGTAAACAGTTCCTTAGTTTAGTAGTATTTGGAGGAGTTAAAGGAAAACGAAGGAGACGGAGGGAGCGTATTGCTGCGCCTGGTAGTTTTCCATGTGGCCAGTGTCCTCGTGTTTGCAGCTCGGCCATTGGTCTGTGGTCTCATGTGAAGGCGCACGAGCGCGTCAAGGCTCAACGTTAACGGATCATGGATCCGTCGAAATCGACGGCCAACCGATTATTTATTAAAGCTTGTTTGTAGAATTTAGTACGCTGTATTCGAAAAATAGCTTTACAACCAATAAGAACGACGTATAGCTGATTTCACATGGTTTGGATTTGCAACAGTCATTTTTGCACGGGGTGTTTAAACATGAATGGTCATAGGGAAGCTTTTTGGACTGGCAGATATACTCTCTTGTCATTTGGTAATAGTTGTATCCATTCTTTTGGTTAAAACTTGTTGGCTTTGAATCTTTGTCATCACGCAGTCTTCGAAAAAATATGGCTGCCGCTAAATTGAACAATAACCGAAATTAAAGACTTTCTGCTGTGAATGTTCTAAAGATAAATACATGCACAACTACATGAAGTAACACTATATTTGCAAGAACCGCCGAAAAGATTTCTTAAGGGGAATGACAAACAAACAGAGCTTGAATATACCGAAGCGAAAGCACTGGGCGAGTAAATCGCTAAATTTCTCAATCAAGTGGGAAAGGATGGCGGACGGCATGCCGAGAGAAACTCTTAAAAGTCCTTTGTTTCTAGCTTTGAGTTGCAATAGTTATTAGAGAAAAAGACGTATTTTTGATAATTTTTATTTAAAGAAAGTGTTGTCGATATGAAAAGTTTAGTCGTGGTGTTTCTGCTTGCATGTGTTTGGTCACATTAATCAACAGCTCGCCTCGTTGAAGGTGCTTCGTTGGGAATTTTATCATGATTAAAAGTTTTGTAAATTCGTAACAGCATTTTAAATTTCATTTGAATCAAAAGTGCATTGTTGATTACCAAGTTAGACTGACTTAGTCCAATGCAAGTTTGTTTTCTTTCTTAATGAAAATTCTCGTGATGCATATAATCAGCAGTTCACACTACATAGAAAGTGCTTTGTACGGAATTTATTCACTCGATGTTAGCATAAACATCTTGTGAATAAAATCCCCACTTTCTATGAAGTAAACTTTATATATTGTATATTTTCCATAACAAGACAAAGGGTGTAGAAGTAGACGCGTTCCAGTTTATTGGAGACGGACAATGGCTGATTTTGTTGTAAACATACTGGTATAATGTTGGAAATTGTTCAATATCACCTTGTTAATTGCATCTGTGAAGAACTAGCAATGGAAATTAAACCCCTTGAAGCGTACTAACTGGTAAGGTCAAGTGAATAGTAATTATGATGAGCTTAAATAAATATCAATGGTATGCAAGAGGGACTGCGCCTGGCGCATAATTACAAATCCCCAACATAAACTCAAATAACAAACCACGGCCCCCAAATTGCTTAGGGTGATACTATAAGAAGTGTGGACAGACTTAATTTGACAATCACACAAATCTTTTGGTAACAGCTCTTTCTGTAATAATACAATAACAAGGTTTTACTCAAATGTTGATTAGCAGCTTTTGCGCTCTCTAATTGTGATTATAAAATAGAGGTGATAGGCATCGATTGCCCGTTCTGATTGGCTTTGGTGACGCACTCTAAACATGAATAGAGTGCATCTGCATACCTCATCGCGGGGATTTGTCAGCAGTTTGTGTTGCTTGTTTAAAAAACAAATATAAAATATGATGCTTGCTTGTGCTGTTCAGTTATAAAAACACTTATTTTCTTTAATTTACTCAAGAATTGCGACAAAAACTCGACTGCGGCTCGAATTTTTCTAAGAATTTCTTTCGTGAACATCACTCGCGTTTCATTCACTAAACAGAGCGCGCGCTTGTTTTGTATTTCTATATTAGTTCCTGTTGTTCGGAATGGCTCTTTAATACTGTTTCGGGTTGGAAGCTAAATGGCTTCATATACTTGTAAATTGATTTTAGGTGCAATATTGGAATTACCAAGAAAAATCTTCACCAAGCTAAAAAAATCATGTAAAAACCTTTTCCATGCCGACGAGTTTTTGTTAACACGACGACTATAACTCTATAATGATGGAGAAATAGGGGAAAAAGAGGAATACCATGTTCCCTTGGAAGAAATCATACCAGATTGTTTTCCCCCGTCAGCCTCGATGTGTTGATTGGTCAATTAACGATTTTGACTTTTGACGTCTCTTGCGCCAAGAATGTAACGTACCCAAACATACGCCAGTAAGAACAGCAGCTACCGGTGTTCACGTGTGCTCTGTTTTCTGGTGTATTTGAGTGGGAGTACAGTTGCGATAACTTTGTCCCTGAAGACGTATGCTTTAGTAGTTAGAACACCTCAGTTAGTTAGAAGAAATACACCGGTATCTTTCAGCTTTTTGCAGTGAGAAAGCTATGTAGAGTAGTCAATGCTATCACAATGAAACCGACGGAGAAATCAAGAAATTGTGTCAGGACTCAACTATATAATCCTTCCAGCCGCGTTTATGATCGACAATATAGCTAGACTCTCGGATATGATTGACCTCAAATGGTAGTCCTTGTAGAATTGGAAGGACGTCGATTTTATAATTGTTCAGACAAAGAGTGATTCACAAGTTAAATGTACCTCTTTTTCAGATGGAGAGTTGCAAGAACCTCATTTAAATGTCCACTCTTGTCCAGGAATGGACAGAAAGATTCTTTACCCAGTTACCAATTACAGTGCAACGAAACTCAATACAACGAATCATTTATTTAGACAACTCTTCACAGCCGGCAAGCCGAGTCCACTAAGTCAGGAATACTCTATACCAGCACAATAAGTTTTGAGGTTCTTCCGGACTTAAAACTACGTTTAGACTTTATAAATGTGATTCTCTAAGCTATTGTTTAACGTATATCATTTTTGCTGTTTTCGCACCTAGTAGAAGACATTACATCCTTTACAGGAGTTTACTGGATTGAAACTAAAACCTACTGATTAGGCTGCTCCGATCAAGCCACCATTGTGTATCAGAGCCTTGGTCGGCGACACGGCGAAGATCCTTAGCCCTCTGTAGCTACCAATTACAAAATTATAGTCGCTTTGTTTTGTGTTTGACATTAAGATGGTGGAGCAGGCTTGGGTTGGGACATGAACAGAACCTAGTAGAAGACTGAGCTTTTCAAAAAGGTTCAAGGAATCTCATTTCCTCATTTCGTTTTTCACTCTTGTCAAGGGATGGACAGGGAGATTCTTACCCAATAGCCCACTACATTGCAATGAAGCTCAAAAGAACAATTCATAAAACAAACTTCTACAGCCCGCAAGCTGCGTCCATTAAAACATTTTTATACTAGCTAGCATAATAGTTTTTGTGCTTCTTCCTGCCTAATTAATGCCACTGTTAATTTTGTGAGACTTTTAAATACTATGTTTAGAAAAGTGATTGACTTAATTTAGCGTGCCATATTTTACTACTTTCCGCTCTAATTAATAGAGATTACATAATTTACAATGGATTGGAAATACTAGCGAACAAACTAGATTAGGCTTCCCCAAGCCACCACTGTGTAGTAGATCCTTGTTCTGTGACACATCGATGTTTCTTATCACAGTTTTTATAGAAACCAAAATTGTCCTCGTCTCTTTTTGCGCTAGGGCGTTTTTTAAGTGTGCATTGGTCTGAATAGTAGCTGTCGATATTCATATGTATATTATTCCTTTGATGTGATTGAGCAGTACAGTTGTAACATCGGTGTCCTTGAATATTAACATATTCATATTTAGAGAAACCCCAAGTGTTTAAATGAATCACGTCGGTTTCAGTCAGGTTGCCCCGAACGTAATCGGTGTAATTTACACCATCATGTGGAAACTGACAGGTAGTACGAAAATGTGTCGATTCTCCTGCAATTTCTTTCATGTGTGCGTATGATAAGCGATACAATTTCCAGCTAAAGCTTTTCCCGTTTAGTGGGTGATCCTCGTAAAATGGAAGTTCCTTGATTTTGAAGTTGTTTTCGAAGGAAAAAGATTCTATGAATGTCCAGGCAAAACCTTTTTCAGATTCAAAGTCGCAAAACACCTCCAGTGTTTTACCATCCATGTCAACTATCACGTATCTGCCATTGACACCTTTTGAAATGTAGTCCCTGCATGTTCTGTGCTTGATCTGACACACTTTCCCACGGAAACCTTTGCTGCATGTGCAGTTGAATTTAAGTTTTGGATCTTCACAAAACGCTTTACACTGTCCATTGTTTAAACATGGTTTGGATTTGCAACAGTCATTTTTGCACAGGGTGTTTAAACGCGAATGGTCATAGGGAAGCTTTTGGGACTGGCTGATATACTCTCTTGTCATTTGGTAATAGCTATATCCATTCTTTTTCTTAAAACTTGTTGGCTTTGAATCGTTGTCTTCGTCCATCAGCTCACATCCTGCACTTGACACCTGGTAGGATAAGCATCTGCACTCCATGAAACAGTTGTAATGGCAGGTGTACGGGTTTGTGGTCTTAAACGTGGTTACTGTGTGTCCATGAAGGGCGTGGTCCGTTACTGCATTACCATCTGCTGTACTCCTCTCACATTGTCCACTGCAGATTGCTGCGTTCGCAACTTTGGTACCAGCCATGACTACCAGTATGGTGGTAAGATGATGGATCAGCATTTTGGTAACCTGGGAAGACAAAAGAAAATTAAAAGTTACAGCAAGTGCCATAGATTTAGCTGGAATGGAACTTTAATTATTGTTATTATCCGCTGGAACTCCGAAAATTATGGTTGACAATAACAAAGGTTTTATCAGAAAACTGAGAAGAACAGAGGACAAACAATTGTTAAACTTTAAATCCGTTTTAAAAGGGAATATTAATATCAGTAATATCGGTCAAGTTTCCAAACCGGCTGATCTACTTTTCATTGTTGTACCTTCTAATTCGCCTAATTCCTTTTCCGTTCGAAATGGATCCACATACTAGAGATGATTCACTAGGCCGGTAACAGTTTGCTGAGGGCAGAAATAAAATCGAAAGACACGTTTGCACTATAAGTTCTGCATAATAGCAATATTCAAATTAGATTATTAATGCTCTGGCCGGCGTTAAGCCTGCAGGAAATATTAGCATTTATATTAATGAATAACTTGTATTCTTAGCTCAATGGTCGGTAGTTTTACTTACTACAAACAACTGAGTAGAGACTTGGCAACGCTGAAGTCTGGCGAATCATGAGAAGGAAAGTTTTTCATCTTAACTAATATGTTGTCGAAAAAGATGCCTTTCTATCAAGAACTACCCAGGATATTCGTTAGGAAAATATTTGCCAGGAGCCACGTCTTTTGAAAGAGCCAACATATCCCAGAAGTCACTATATACCGATAAGTTTAAAAACTTTAATTTTCTCAAACCTTTAATTTCCGCTAAAACTTGCTCCAAAGATGTTGCAAGTCTGTTCGTCTGAGACAATATACTCTGCAATTTAACTAAGTGAGGTACGAATTTCTTTAACCCTTTCAGCCCCAAACACGACAAATATTGTGTTGTTAAATTCTCCCAACTAGGACCCATACTTTTTGTATAACCAGCTTTGGAGAATTTTGCTTTTCATATTCAAAATTTCACCTTGTTTGATCAATTTCCGTTTTCTCATTACCAAATGACTTATTTTGTATGTGTTATGTAAGGAGAAGTTCGATGTTGATAAACTGGCCTGGGCTGAAAGGGTTAACGGCTTTAAAAGTCTTTAAGAAAACTCGTTTTTCGAAAAACGTTCAAAAATGTTTCTTTAACCATGACTTATAAAAATATTCAACAGAGGTTTGTTTTGTCATGAAACGTTTGGTTTGAAAGCAAAACTAAGTTAATAATTGCAGCATGGGTTGGAAAACTGAGAGCCGATCAAACCTGTTGGCCTTGTTCCGACCTAGCTAAATCCCTTAACCAAGAGCTCACTGTCGATCACCAAACAAAAAGTTACGCGTTTGTGGAAAAGGACGTGAGTATTTTTGCTTCGCGAATAGTGTTCTGAACAGTCCAGTCAGTCAGTATGCGTGTAATTTATACCAACCAAAAATTCAGCTCTTACTCGATCAGCTAAAAAAAATTCATTTGAAAATAGTAACAGCAGAACTCTGAAAGGTTTTGCAAGATGCTTACACTCAGTTTTTCATTCAAAGTCGTATAATCAGGGAGGTCGCATTTTTGTTTTAAAAATTACTTCAAAACATCTCATGAATTTACACTTCCCAAAACAAATGGTAAAACATTTGAACTACACGCTTCAAACGCGAGTTTGAGGAAAAGAAATTGGTGCAATTGAACGTCTTACCTGATAAGTTTCCTCTCCGTTATGTTTCTTTAATCTTTACTAGTTGTGGTAAACATAAAATATATATTTGATTAGTTTTCAACTATACAAAAAAGAAGTTCGAAACAAATGGTAATACAATTAGTTGGCGTCTGTTTAAAATTTAAATTTCTCACATGGACCTGATTAATTTCGTAACTGAAATATTTATGAAATAGGCTAGCAAGCTAGATTTTTCACAGTTATACGGGAATGTGCAAAGGGCGTAGCTAAAGAACTTTCTTGTTTGAAATCAGTTTTAAGGTTTGAAACTAAGCTAGCTTTGCTCTCAAAGGAGTTATCAACTAACTAAAGAGTGTTACAAACAATCTTGTTGTCCTGAGTGCAAACTTGTGGGCGTATAGGACAAAAGTTATTTTAATTCACATGGGAAAAAGTATTAACAAATGAACTCTGGCTTAGTTTAAAGCTAAAGGTGGTTTTCGTGAATCTCATCGATTGCTTAGAAATTTTGAAGCAGTCAAAAACGTACGTATGAAACATTTTTTACATTTTTTAAGTTTTTTTTTTCTTCAACTCTTTGTTGTTAGGAGTTGGATCATAACAAGTAATGCATGGAGCCTGTGAAACATGTAATGCTCTCACACCTTGGCTGGGTGCCTCGAAGTTTCCCAAACTGATCACATGCAATTTGTTTTAGCTGTTTTCATATATGTAAAGCGAGCCGATTAGCTCCAGTAAAAGGTCTAAAGGGGCACCATAAAGTACAAGGATTTTTGTCAAAAAGGCCCAAATGATTAGTCTTCGGCGAAAAATCGTCCGCGCGTGTGTGGCAGTTAAAAACAAAGATGCATGGTATGCATTTTATTGTACATGTCGTGACAGGAAATTTGACCAGCTAGATCCTAAGACTTCGGAGCATTCATTGTCGGCTAGTGTGTTTACCTGATAACGGTGTCTGAATACTTTGCGCGTCAGCCAATGGGAGGCAACATTGACTATTTGCTCGAATTTTTAAAAACGTCATTTAAAAAGCAAACAGTAAAGGAGAAAAGGCTTTATATTTTGCTATGTTTTCTAAATATCAAAAATTAATCAACTGCCCTTTGATTTTGTACTAATGTTTCACTACCTTTTAACAGTTTTATATTTATTAATATAATAGTCTATCCATATGTGTCTAGTTTACCCGTAGGTCAAATGATTGTTTACCATCCAAAACAAAACATATGTCTTTTTCTTGTGGAAAATCCACTGACCGTCGTAAATTGATAAAAGAGTATTTATTGTAAACGCTCTGATAAGCCTCCTTGACCCCCCCCCTCTCCCCCCTCCCCTCTAATAAGTCTAACTCTCTAAAAAAACCGCCCGTCTAGAGCTTGAAGCACTCAATAAGCCCCCACCCACCCATGCAACATAAAGGCGAAAGAGCTAAAACATTAGGGGTATTGTGTCAAAAATATATTTTGCCAACGGTTGTATCTGTTTCAGTTTTGGAATGGTGCTTATTATGACAGCAGAGGAGCACAGAGTCACAAACTTCTGTTTTTAAAATCTGTTTAGTATCAGGGCTTCACGGTATGTTTCTGTCTTTGGCTATTGGCATTTTTTAACTAAGTCCTCCCCTTGTCTAATAAGTCCACCATCTGGAAGGTCAAAAAAATATATAAGCTTCTTAGAGCGTTTGCCGTAAGAGTAGTTACTTCATTGACACGGCAATATTTTAATTCATTTCTCCTGTTACTAAACTGCGGACTAGAAAACTATTCACAGATTTAACAAACAAAGAACTGTTTTTGCTTATGAAGTATAACACGCAGGCAGTCGTTCTGGGAGTTTAGCTCCAATATTTTCTCTTTGGTTTGTTTTTTATTCTTTTTTTATACCTAAAGAAGTCCCTTCCTTATACAAAACCCAACCGTGTAAGAGCTTTTGGCATGCTAAAAAAACCCCTCTATATTGGAGCTATGAGTAATAACGCTTGTCACACCACGGGTCACGTCCATTAGACCGACTATCTACTTTGTCAATGAGTTTGTGTGACGACTGACAAACTTTTTGTTGAAGTCATTTAAGTCAAAACTACTTATGGTAAGCATTGTTCCTGAGATTACAAGACGCAAAAAAATCCCGGCCGAAATTGACAACCCAAAGCATTAACCAAAGCGTAATTCACAGACCCCCGAAAATTCCTTTAAACCAAAGTTCTGACCCAACCCACCCTCATAAAATGGTTTATTGCAGGGGCCCAAAAACCCTCCTTTATAAAAGTAGAAGCGAAAGATTGAGGCAAAACTGATGTTCACGTTTTAGTATAACGGCCGTTACAATTTTAAAATCTAACAAGAAAAGGTTGCCGCGTGGTCCCATTTTGGTTAATCTTAAAATTTGCTGCGAGACGAAGTTACGAAGTCTTAGTTGGACAATGATCCAAGAAAGTTTAAGTTCCTACAAAAATTATATTCCTTTTGCCAAAACACACTTCTGTAGCATCAACAACAGCTCTGGGCGCCTGACAATAAATCGAGGACCGCTGATTATATGTCGAAATCAAATTACTTATTTTTGGAGTTTAAAGGCTAATAAATACTTATTTTTTGAAAACATGTGAGCCCTTTCTACCAAGTGATTGTAAAAAGGGAGTTAATGGTATACGAAGACTGAATGTATATCAGCTAGTAGCATAGCAACTTCCAAGGGCTGGCAAGCTTGGCCCTAACTACTCGAATAGTGGAGAAAGGAAATGGATAATGGAAGTTCTCCCGTTCCCAGTGAAAAAATGTCATAAAATTATCAGATTATCTCCCTCCTTGTGTATATAAACGGTCATATTTTTAAGTGAACGGTACCTGTTTTCGTTCCGTTCAATTTCAACTGTAGACGGGCCTATAGACTTGGCAACGATGAAATCTGGAGAATCATGAGAAGGAACGTATTTCTCTTCAATTTTCGTTGTTGAAAAAGCTGCCTTTATAATAGGTTTTATGGTGAAGCACCGACTAACCCTGTTATCCTTAAAGAAAAATTTTGTACGAAACTGCGTTCGCTGAAAGAAACAACATACCCCATGAAGTCGATCAATATCGATAATTTAAATTCTTGTGAAACCGCTAAAAAACTTGTTCCGGAGGTGTTGACCATGCCGTTTTTAATTTTTTCAGAGACAATCTGTTTTGCAACTTTAATCCATGTATGTATCCTTGTGCTTGAATTTTGTCCAAAAATGTTTTTTTTAACCCATGACTTACCCGTTCTTTTAAAATGCGTGTAATTTATACCAACCGAAAAATCGCTAATACTTGATCAGCTAAAAACATTCCACTTGAAGTTAGTAGCAGCAGAGGTATGAAAATAAAAAAAAATGATGCTAAATAATTTTTCACTCATGATCAGGGTCGTATTAATTAGCTCCCGAGCCATGACCAGGAGTGAGATCACATTTTTGTTTCAAAACCTCATTCAAGATATCTTGTACACTGACGTTTCTTAAAACAAATGGTAAAAAAAATTGATGAAATGTTTTAATTTACACGTTTCAAAACACGGATTCGAGAAAAAGAGATTGATGCAATGGGAACTCTTACCTGTTATTTTAGAACTCAAAGTTTCCTCATTGCCTCTTTAATCTTTGCTAGTTGTGGCAAACATACAAAATCGTTCGGTTTTCAGCTATACAAAGCAAATGTGAAACAGATGGTAATACAATTTACATCAGTTTAATTATTAATTTTCCCACCTTGACATGCTTGTCGTAACTAAAATATAAGTAGATAACAAAGTGGCATCAGCTCAATACTGGCTTTATTTTCTGAAAACAGCTGTTACAGTAGAATTTAAACTCTAGTTCTGGTCTTAAAGGAGTTAATGAATATTTAAGCCTAAGGAGTGTTACCCTGGACGAAAAAATGGATTTGCATCATATTTGCTGGGGGCAATCATGATGCAAACATAGTGTCAACCTGCAGTAAAGTTCACCTATTGCAAAGATGGTGAATATTAATACTGTATTTACTGGCGAGTAAATATGGTTGAATAAATACGGTGATTTTACTATCTTTGCCATAGCTTTACTTTAGGTAAACACTATAATTGCATCAGATCTTCTCATGCAAAAGTGATGCAAATCCATTTTTTTTTTCTAGTGTTACAAACAGTCATTGATTTAACCTGAATGCCAAGATGTGGGCGGATAGGACAATGGATTTTTACTTCACCTTGGAAAAAAGTGTTAACAAATAAATTTTTTTTGTGAACTCAGCTTTTTGGATACTGTGAAGTCAGCTTCATTAGATACTGTGAAGAAATCGAAAACACAAACAAGGAAAAATTTTGGAACGTTTATTTTTGTTTTACCTCAAATTTCTGCTGTTTGCTCTAAGTTTAATGGAGTGTGCTTCCCACGCCTTGGTTAAGTAGCTCATTTGTTTAAATTAATTTCTAAAAAAATATTTGCTCACGAAAACTAACTGAAAATACCAACAAGATACCTGTTCACAAAAGAAATTTTCTAATAAAAAGGAGGAACCATCTTGGATAACTTTGGTTTTTCTTAACATTTTTTGTCACGAGTCCTTTTTTTCCCATAACTCCTATTGCCTATTACGGAATAATTTATCAATATAAAAACTTTGAAATCTGTGCACAACGAGAGCTTTGAAAAAGCTATCCGTCATTTGTAGAATTTCACACCAATTAATGATGAACCTTTCCAAATGCAACTGACTTTGATGTCGCCTGCTGACTCCTTTTTACTACTAACTCAATTTTTTTTGTTGAAAAACTCAAAGAGACAGAAAAGTATTATTTCTAGAACGCATGAAGAAACAAAAGTTACACGAAGGCATGAGGGGGAGGGGGGGTCAATTAGAACCCCCCGTCTAACCGTATGTAACCAATTACCATGAAATTTGGTATGTGCAATAATTGTCACGTGAACTTCTAATTAAGTGTAGTCACGTTGTTGCTAATTGGTTTTCATGGCAAACGTAGCACAGAAACAATACTTCCAAGTGTAAAATTGGTGATTTTCAAGGATATACATCTAATCAATGTAAAATCGATGTAAACACCTTGCACTTGTAATTAATACATATAAGTGTTTAATTATCTTTCAACTAATTTAAGCCACGTAATCTCTAATTGGTTTCCATTGTAACGACAGCAAAAAATGTCAAAACTGCAAAACTTTGATACAAAAATGTTGCAAACGTTTAAGAACAATGACATTTCGCTTGAAAAGGTAGTTTCACATGATCAACTAACTCATCTTGCCATGGGAACCACTTCCAAAAATCCAAAATGGCGGCCATTGGCCAAGTTTCGGATTTTCTAAATTTGTTTAAAAAAGCTCTAAATCAACTAGAAATATTTACAAACATGAATTTTCGAAGAAAAACTAGACAAAAAATAATTAAGTTTCAGTCATGTTTTTAGGCAGAATACCATTTTTAAAAGCAAATGACGAGTTTCGTCTTTTCCTGTGATGACGTCATCAACGATGACGTTATCAAATTAAGTTCAAAAAATGTGTCACTAATCAAAAAACAATTGTGCCAAATCTTTTGGCAATCGGTAAAATAGCACGTTTTTATCC
>JAOBRD020234172.1:0-10231 GCA_027575215.2 Hydrozoanthus sils
TAAACAGAGCCCCATTCAAACCAGCTCTGCTGAACTGGGCACCTCTGTCTAAATATTGTTGTAAATAAATAAATAAAGAACGAACGGGCAAAATTGAAAACATTTTCAAATTGCTCTGTCTGAACACTGAAAACTTTATTTTTGCTTTAATTACAATTATAGCTTATAATTATTGTAAAGGTAACAAGTTTTGGCTTCATGATGCAGTCCCTTAAACTCTGATTTGTTAATATTTTTCTTACGCAGTTCGGATTCATTGCATACGAGAATGAGGACTCGAAGAACTTGTTCTTTCACATGAGTGAAGTTGAAGGAGAAGTGGAATTACAGGTATTTCAACTAACTCAAATCAAATCTTGTAGTAACAGTACTACGAGTACTTGTTTAAATTTTAATTATCAATAAACAGAAACGCTTTACACTACTGGGCTTAAATACTTTGAATATTGGATTTTCTGGTTGTTTTTACTTTGACGAGTATACAAAGAATATTTAAGGGAAATGGAAGGTAGCGGGTGTTTGACAAGCCGAGGCGGAAATGCTGAGGTTTTCGGTAAGAGGCGACTGGGCATGACAGACTACAACAGTAGGTGGTGTCTCTGCTGCGAAATCCCCTACAGGAACAATGTAACTAAATTAACGACTTCCTTTCAGTTGAAGTTTAGGCTACAAGACCCGCTGACGGCTCAACCCCCAGGAACCCTTCACTGTTAGCGTTTTAGGGTTCTTACTGACTCGGCCAAGTTTTAAGGGATCCTCAGTTGTACATGAATCTCGGTTTCAAGTTAATTTCTTTTAAGTTTATGTCCATATATCAGTAGCTAATTCTATATATAAATCCAACACCAAGCAATTATTTTTTATCATTTCCACGATTTGAGTTTCCGGGGCGCCGCCACTTTGATTTGTGACATAATGCGGTTGCAGTGCCAGAACGCACTAAACACTATGCCTGGAGGCCGCACTCAAGACCTCGGGCACAGTGTTTGGTGGAGACTCGCACTGCAACCGCAAAACGGGACGTTTCAAAATGGCGGCACCCGGGAAATTCAATCCGTGGATCAAAATAAATTGCTTTGATTCAAGACTTGACAAAAAGTTTTATTTTAAACCAATCGAGGATCCCTTTAACAGTGTTTTGCAACCAGAAGTTAGAATCATTCAGAGAAGCTTCGGTTGCCTTTCAAGTGTAAAAACCACATATACTAGCCCATAATGAAAACCCATCTAAAAAGTCTTGTACGTTTATATAGTTCTCTCTATTACAGCCTGGTGACGAGGTAGAATTTGTCATCGTACAGAACCAGAGGAACGGAAAAGTTAGTGCATGCGCAGTGAGGAAGTTATCGTAAGTTGAATTGATGTTCAAGTTTGTCATCTTTCTGGAGTTTCAATGTGCTTTGTAGGTGTTCCATCGCTCTTACACTAACAATAATGTAATAAAGATGATAATAACAACCATAATGATAATAACACTAATAATAACAATAATAATAATGATAATGACAGTAGTAATGTTGATGATGATGATTATGTTATGATGATGGTAATGATAATGTTGATGATGATGATGACGATGATAATAATAATGATAACATTGACATATACACTAACCCTCGAACCCCAAATAGGAAAAGAGAAATTTTGTTAGAAGATAATGTTTTTCTAAAATATTACGTGCATCAGATTTAGTCTAACATAGATATTTATTATCAACTTTCTGTGTTTATTTATCAGAGACAATCAACGCCCGGAGCGACTGTTGCGTAAGCTAGCCATCATTAACAGTAGCATCAACGAAAGTAGCGCAAAGTAAGCTGTTTTGTATGATGCAAGGCTACATGTTCAATGTTAATAAGAGTTTTGTATTCCCCACTCCTCCTCTGCTCGCAGAAGTGATATGCAGTGGATTGAAATGCAAACAGCGATGAGCCAATAGTCAACCATGATTCAGTTGAAATGAGTTAAGGAAAACAACTCCTCGACGAATGCGAATCTGCCTCATTGTTTACCAGAAATGCAGAATTTAAACTAAAAAAAGACTTTATCTCCATTTCTGTTAGAGCTAGTATCTGTAATTACCAGAAGTCCTGCGACAATTGTGAAAATTCGAAAATTTAGATCCTTGCTCAAACAACTCTAACAATGAGACATTTTTGATATTATAATTGAACAGTTCATAGACGCTTTAGTTTTCAAAACTTTTGGAACTTGAAAATCGCTGGAACCATTTGCCAGCGTCAGTCTTAATTGAGAATATTAGCAAAGTGGTTTCTTTAATCATATGAAAATTATTCTGCCACTGAGTTGACTAAAATACCGTGAAAACTGCCTGGCAAAACCGCTTTAAAAAAAGTACGACAGTTCAATGAGGTGTTTGAAAGAAAAAGGAATTAATCTTTTGTTGTTTTGTCTGTAGAGTGGAAATTATTCGCAACCCAACGGGACCAAGCGGCACCCGTGGATTCACCATGAAGCGAACAGTGGAGCAAACCAACATTGCCCAAGGGGACCCTGCTGGGGACGAGTTGGAGGATTTAGTCGCAAAGCTGTGCGACTAGGAGCATGAATTTGAAAGGCTGCAGAAGACGTAGCGAACGGTCCATTTAAAAAATGGAAACATTTCAAGGCCGTTTATCTGTCGTATAAGAAAACTACTAAAATAATAATTGAAAAAGATCTAAGAAGATTTTGTTTTTCGCTCAAAAGTTAAATTTGTAGTTTATTAGCTGTAATGGGTATGAATAGTAATTGCGCATAGTATGTAAGGATTTACAGCGAATGTGCGGTTGCACTGAAAATGGGCTTACTATTGTCAGCTATAAGGGTTTAGGCAGAGTAACAATGACAACTAGACACAAGTCCTTCCAACCCTCGATGACAAATTTGGTAATAGAACAGCCTATAGAAAGTTTACCGAGCTTGGCACAAAAGGTCAGCAGCCAGTAGAATTTCATTACTTCCGTAAGGTAATACAAAACCATAATGAAGAACGAACAGTTGCGAAGTATCTTTTATTTTGTTTTTCATAATTTTGAAGTAGATTTGTAGTAGTCCAAGTCGCTTGTCTTTGGTATTTCTTATTAGAATTAGAGAACTTAAACCGATGAATTTGTAAGGAGAAAGTTGGAGCAGAGCGTTGATTATTTGACGAAAGTTTTTGAAAGGTGTTGTTGAAAATTTCTTTTTTGTATGAAACCGTTTCTTGACAATATTAAAATCTAAACATTTTACCTTGTCGTAAAAAGGTGGCTGTTGTTGTCAGGTTTTGCTGCCGTATAAGCTCGGGTGAAAATTTCGTCAAGACGAATGAGCATTTTAGCAGAATTACTTTTCTACGAAAGAGTAAGCTACGAAAGAAATTGGCCAAACTTCAGTGATCATACCCGCAACAAACAGCTGTTCAAAAACATTTTTTATAGTGTAGAAGCTAGAATTATGTTGAATACCCGTTGCTCTGTGTTTGCTCGGTGTCGAAATCTGTACATTTCCAACGGGTCTATAATTGTAATGAACGTAGCTTTTACACTAATAAATCGCACCTCGTTAGAACGGGCGCTGATGGACCGGCACAGATATAATTCAGAAGTATTCCACCAAGTTAGCGGATATTATTTTTTCATCTAATTTGTAAGGAATTGCATTGTAATAGAAGTCATGAATGTCTGAAACCAAATAAACAATGAATCATGGTAGAAAAAGCAAACGAACTCGCGGCCTTGTTACTTAAGGATTCGTACTCTTATGAGTTACTGATCCATGACTTTTCTCGATTTTCCATGACCTTACATTGTTATCTTTTCCCTCAATACATCAAAAGTTGTTTCATTTTTCCCTTTTTCTAGGATAATGCAAGCTAAAAAAGGTGAAGAAAGGGATGTTTATTTTGAGACAGTAGCATTACCAAGTTTAACTCTAGGAAATAAAATCGGCAGTAACTGGCGATTGATGTTTTCACCTGGCAACAAAATTAACAATCATACAGACAAACGACCCGGTATATAGATTGGTTATATTTTTTCCCATACGTTGTTACCAATCTAAATGTTGCAAGTTTTCTAGGGCTTCCCGGCCTGGAAAATGAAATTCTAAAGTTTCACGAGTTTCCAGGTTTTCCATGACCCGTATGAACCCTGTGGTTTGTGCCATTTTCATCTACTTTCTACTTCCTTACTCTTCTTATATTCCTTTTCGTTTTCTTTTCGCATTACTTCTTCTATTTCGCAACGAACTTATCCCAGTCAGCCCCAACCAGTTTATCAACATCTAACATCTTTCATAGCTAGTGCGAAAAGATATTTGGTAATGATGCGTGTTAGTTGGAAGAATTTAGCAACAATCCTTTTTGGTATTTTGAGAGCTGAATGGCGTATGTATATATGTCGGAACTAGCACTGATACGTCAAACATAGAACAAATTCGTATGTAAAATCGATTTGAAGAATACCAACCCTAAAACTTTCAATATTTTGAAAATTTAAAACTGACTGAAATTCCGAAGTCTTTATCACAAAAATTTTGGACATACGGCAGTTTACAACTTCTAATTAAAAATTGGTTTGTTTTCAACGATGAGAAGCATATTCTGTAAAAACAGCCCAAGACCTGGGACTCGAAAGCTGTGATTTGCAAAGCTGCATGGGTAGCTACAAAACACAAAAAACTACCAGACCTAGAAATATGAAAAACATAACCTACCGACATCGAGAATCGGCAGAAATCATTCGAGGTTATTACAAATTGAAAACTGACGATATATCTGCGAGTGAACCACTCAACGCTAAAGAGTAAAAAAATGAACCTCTTCTGGTAAATCAAGATAGCTCAATATTTATTTTCAGTGCACTTACAGATACTCCATTCCTCTGCATCATTACAGTTGAGGCAAAATATGCAGTTATCGCCCGAGTTTGAAGATCGAGGGCCATAAAATGATCCTCCTCACCACAAGCTTCCCAAATGTAAAGTTCGACTTATTTATGCATCTACAATCGAACCTTAGTACGATCGATTTCATGTACTTAGTGTTAGCTAATACGTAAGTAACAGCGTATAAGAGAATGTATGGGAAATTCTTTTGAATCTCTTAATACGTGCAAATTAGGGGGGAACAATACGTCTTCGAATATCTCTACCAAACGGCATCAAAATGGCACAAAATACGGAATAAAACACAAGAAGACAGCACATTTGAGGTAAGTGAAGTTCAAATTAGGTAGTTATCTGCACGTAATTTGAGATTCAAAAGAATTTCCCATACATTCAGTGACGGTAGCTGTAAGGGAAGAAGTCAAAACAATGGTATTTTTAAGGAACCAAATTTTGTCGGGGGATGTGGTGGGTGGCAGCACAGACCCCCTACCCCACCCCTAACCACTTTTTCAGAGCTCAATTTCTCAAAACCTGATTAAGGGATATTGGTTTTCATTAAGATTACGGATTCCTCTCTCCACAAGGAAGGTGTTGGTGCAAGCACTTTATCGATATCTATTTTATTGAACATGATATTTGCTCCTGAAATTCAGCCTTTTTGAAAAAAGGTGGTGGGTGGCGGCACATTATACCCCATCCCCCTAAACTGGGTTCCTAGGAAGTACCATTGTTTTGACCTTTTCCCTAACGTAGCTAACACTTAGTACACGAAGTCGGTCGTACTAAGGTTCGATCGTAGATGCATAAATAAATCGAATTTACATTTAGGAAGCCTGTGCTCTCACTTGAGCTTGAATGACAAGCAGTCGAGGTTTAAACCATTAACCGTTCAGTAAGTTACCTACTTGTTTTTTGTCCGTGGTCGTTCCTTTTTTGCTTAAATAGTATATGTTTTATCCTCTTTAAAGAACTATATTAACCTGAAAACTGTTTGAACGGCCAGTAATTCCGCCTTCACTAAGAGCTTTTGGAACTCCTCGTCACGATTGAATTTAAAAAATGGGGGTGGTTTTGCCGTAAGCAAAATTCTTCAACTCTCTTTAATAAAAGCTTCTCAGATCCTGTACCAGCCGCAGCTTGTACTTTTATCGACTTTGCAACTATAAACAATACGGAAAAAAATGTGCTTTCGGACTAAATTTTGAAGAAATCAAAGTCGCATAAAATTTCGATGAAAGCTCTCTACTCGAGTATGTCAAACAAAAACCACTTGCTGATTACTATTCTAGACGCCAAAAGTTTCGAAAACTGGGTTGATTAACCATTCGATTTCTTTTCAACCACTCTTCAAAGCAAGCAAAATGAAATCATTCTAAAGGGTTAGTTTAGTTAGTAGTCTTCACTACTCTCGGGTAGTCGGAAAATCCAACAGGTTTTACAACCCAACTAATGGACTCCGAGGGCCTACGGTTTAACGACCTTATCCGAGAAGAAGCGAAAGTCAGACCGTTTGCAGATGTTATAGCAAAGGTAGCACCTTATCCTCGGTTTTTGAACACCCTGAGTGAAGGTCCAGCAACGGGAATAGAACCCGGGCCTCGCGCACGACAAATTGGTGCCTTAAAAACTGGCCAAATAGGCGGCGGTTAACAGGTTTTAACATCTGCTCCAAAAGTTGGAACGAATCGAACTACACTCATGGATCATTTACGTGGGCTGTTTACAGGTTTTCTACTATTGGCTCACGAGGTTTTCTACTATTGGCTCACGAGCCAAGATACTGTCGAATTAAGAGTAAAATCTTTGTAGGTATCAAAACTTGTAATTTGGAGTGGAATGGTTTGCAACGCAGGTCGTTTCAACTAATTGAAAGCAGTCATCAACCGAACAGTGGCAGTATCTGTAGAATAACTCTTCCGCCTTCATTAGCACCACAGTCAGGTCCATCTTCATTGACAAACTACGAGTAAGGCGGGCACAGAAAAACATTAGAAACACTTTTAAGTTTATGTAAAATAATTCACTTGTTTATGTAAAACAACTCATTTGCTTAGGTAAATTAACTCAATTATGTAAAATAACTCACGAGTTCGCTAAAGTAAAATAACTCGCTATTTTATATAAAATACTCTTTTATGAAATATAACTCGCTTGTTCATGTAAAACTACTTGCTTTTTATACAAAATAAATCACTCTTTTATGTAAAATAACTCGCTTTTTGTGTAAAATTACTTACCTTTATGTAAACTAACTCACTTGATGTTAAATAACTCGCTTGTTTTTTTGTGTAATATAACTTGCTTTTTTATGTAAAATTACTCGCTTTTTTATGAAAAATTACTCGCTTGTGTGTAAAATTACTCGCTTTTTGTGTAAAAGAAGTTAGTCTTATGAAAATTAACTCGCTTTTTTTATGTAAAACTACTTGCTTTTTATATAAAATAAATCACTCTTTTATGTAAAATAACTCGCTTTTATATGTAAAATTACTCATTTTTTGTGTAAAATTACTCGCTTTTACGTGTAAAGTTTTTCGCTTTTGATGTAAAATAAATCCATCTTTTTTAAGTAAAATAACTAACTTTTATATGTTTTATATGTCTTTTGTGTACAAATTATCCCTTTTTATGTAAAATAACTTGCTTATGTGTAAAATTACGCGCTTTTTATGTAAAATAAATCACTCGATTTGCTTTTTTTGTAAAACTACCCGTTTATTTTTGTAAAATTACTCATTTTTTTAATGTTAATTACGCTTTAATATGTAAAATTACTCGCTTTATGTAAAATTACTCGCTTTTGTATGTAAAATTACTCGTTTTTTGTGTAATATAACTCGCTTTTTATGTAAAATTATTTACTTTTGGGTAAAATACTCGCGTTTTTATGTGAAATTACTAGCGTTTTCATATAAAATTACTCGTTCTAATATGTAAAATTACTCGCTCTTTGTGTAAAATACTCGCGGTTTTATGCAAAATTACTCGCTTTCTATGTAAAATTACTTACTTTTTTATGTAAAATAACTTGCATTTATGTGTAAAATGCTCGCTTTTTATTTAAAATAAGTCCATCTTTTATGAAAAATAGCTAATTTTTATATGTTAACTTACTCGTTTTTTGTGTGAAAATAATCGCTTTTTATGTAAAATAACTCGCTTTTATAAGTTACTCGTTTTTTAGCAAAGGTGTTCGCTTTTTATATAAAATAAATCACTTTTTTATGTAAAATAACTCGTTTTTAAGTTTGAAATTATTCGCTTTTTATGTAAAATAAATCATTTTTTATGTAAAATAACTCGTTTTTATATGTAAAATTACTGGTTTTTATGTAAAATAAATCACTGTTTAATGTAAAATAACTCGCTTTTTTGTGTAAATTTACTTACTTTTCATGTAAATTATCTCGCTTTTATATGTAAAATTACTTGTTTTTATATGTAAAAATAAATCACTTTTTATGTAAAATAACTCACTTTTATGTGTTAAGTTACTCGCTTTTTATGTAAAATAAATCACTCTTTTATGTACAATAACTCGCTTTTATATGTAAAATTACGCACTTTTTGGGTACAATTACTCGCTTTTATGTGTAAAGTTACTCGTTTCTGGTGTAAAATAAATCACTCTTATATTTAAAATTACTCGCTTTTATGTGTAAAGTTACTTGTTTTTAGTGTAAAATAAATCACTCTTATATGTAAAATAACCCGTTTTTATTTGTAACATTACTCGTATTTTGTGTAATATATCTCCGTCGCTTTATGTAAAATTACTCGCTTTTCTATATAAAATAACTCATACGCAAAAAGCTCAATTGCTAAAGAACGTTTTAAATCTCGCGGGGCTTGATAAATGGCAATTTTAAGCAGAAGTATCATGGTTGACTGCATTTGGTGAATAGCGCTAGCGGCTTGTTCTTTGGTTATACTTGGCCCTGTTCGAGAAAAAAAGTTTGATGCGGATCGGAGATGCAGTTTAGATGTGTTAATAAGAGCCAAAAAGTTATCAAAAACAGTTTTTACTTCTACGTTGATATTTTAAACAACTCAACGACCCAACTCTGAGCCAAAAACGTCTTAGTGTCGTTTTTTTTACAACAAGTTAGAACTAGCGGTCCCATGGGTCACTTATGGGGCGGAGCTTAAGATTGCGTTCGAGAAATTATAATTTGGGACGAACATTGCCAAAGCGGGAAATTCAAAATCTTAAGACTCTAAAACTTTGAACGGAAAATGACCTGTCCAAATCGTTACCTAATACATAAAAAAAGTTGTCCCGGTAAAGTTTAATGCATAAACTTTTAAACGGGCTATATACGAAGTAAAAAACAGGTGTGAGATATAAAAGAGAATGAGTTAAAATTATGAGTGATGCACATTTCACTCTTAAATTTGTTGATTTGGGCGATTTTAAACCAAAAAATGACTACTCCAAGATTCATCCCACGGAAACAAAAAAGCAAATACGCGTAAGTTTTTTGCCTATATGAGAGTATCAGACCAATACGACACCTTCACAAGTTTTTTGTTGGCAGATATTCCAGATTCAAAAGTACCATATTTGCGATTTGCTAACGATTCCTTTGTACTTGAATCTTTACAAATCTCCAAACTACTATCTAATGTATTCAAGAAGGCTCCAACACCCCGGATATGACGAGCAATTCTGCCTCATAGTGTAAAATAACTCGCTTTTACATGTTAAATTACTCGGGTTTTTTTTTGCTTGTTTATGTAAAATAACTAATTTTTTATGTTAAATAACTTGCTTTTTATGTAATACAACTCACTTTTTACGTAAATAACTCGACTTTTTATGTAAAATAACTCATTTTTTATGCAAAATACCTCGCTTTTATATGTTTAGATTACTTGCTAATTTGTGTAAAATTACTTGTTTTTTTATGTAAAATAACTCGCTTGTTTATGTATAACAATTTTTTTTTCGTTAGATAACTCGCTCTTTCATGTAAAATAACTCACTTGTTTATAAGATGGTAGACCTTTGAAACCTCTTCACACTCAAACAGTTTTTCTCTGTATTCTTCTAAAACTGCTACACACAAGAACAGGTCAAACGTAAACTCTGTATCGACGTTCACTTCCTCCATTTGGTACTCTCCACCTAAAAGAGTATGTACAAGTATTTCAACTAGAGAAGACTGTACACCATTTGGTACTCTCCACTCAAAAGAGTATATACAAGTATTTCAGCTGGAGAAGACTGTATACCATTTCATACTCTCCTCCTAAAAGAGCATGTACAAGTATTTCAACTAGAGAAGACTGTATACCATTTCATACTCTCCTCCTAAAAGAGCATGTACAAGTATTTCAACTAGAGAAGACTGTATAC
>JAOBRD020234172.1:10331-25012 GCA_027575215.2 Hydrozoanthus sils
CATTTGGTACTCTCTACCCAAAAGAGTATATACAAGTATTTCAGCTAGAGAAGACTGTATACCATTTCATACTCTCCTCCTAAAAGAGCATGTACAAGTATTTCGACTAGAGACAACTGTATATCATTTGGTACTCTCCACCTAAAAGAGCATGTAAAGGTATTTCGACTAGAGACAACTGTATACCATTTGGTACTCTCCACCTAAAAGAGTATGTAAAGGTATTTCAACTAGAGAAGACTGTATACCATTTGGTGCTCTCCACCTAAAAGAAAATATACAAGTATTTCAACTAGAGAAGACTTTATACCAGGGTTTGTGGTGATATCGGTTGACCAATCACAAATGGTTGTATCGAACTAGATAGAACTAAAGCAATAATTTGTGTTTGGATAATTAACCCCAAGAACGAAGTGTCCCTCTCATCAGTCAATCTACCAAAGGAGACATATGACGTTGCAAAATTCTTTTAAAGAACTTGATTATCAGCACATCCTCGTAAGAAATGCGCCAATACCGTTAGCTGTAAAAGGAAACGAGTAAAAGCGATTGCTGCCTAACGCTAATTAAGATGTTAAAGTTCTTTCTTAAAATCTAAGCTTTCGCCACTCTATGGCTTTATCAGAATAGTAAAGAAGTACAACTAAATCAACATGTAAACTCTTAGAGAGGTTCCTAGGGCATGATATAGAGCAGATGGATAGCTCTAAGCTGACCGTTGGCTGTGATTAGTCAATTAAAACTTTAGTCGTTAGAACTGCTTTATTACCATTATATGATCAATTAGTTAGTCGGAATCATAGTTGATCGGGATGCGTTAACACTGTTCTGTGATTGACCAATCAGTATTGTAGTCGCAAGTCAGTACTATTCTGTGATCAGTCAGTCAGATTTGCAGTCGTTGGAGAAGCGTCAATACTAGAGACTCAAACAGAGACGCAGACCCAAGGAAAGGAAAATCTCCTTTCACTTTCCATGTGCTTGCGTTTGCTCTTGTTTTACAAATTTCCAAGTGTGAATGGAAGTGAGCGTGTGCGTCTTTAGTGTGAACACGCCTTTAGCTTATTCAGCCAGAATTGGAGTCGTTGTATTCGAAATTGCATATTAAAATTTTTCTTTAATTGGCTTTTTCTTTTAAGGACGCATCTGTTTTGTTAATGTGATTGATTTCCTCAAGATTACTCTAAAGTAAGAATTATGCAATTTCTCTTGCATCTTTCCCAGTGGTTTGCTGGGACAACTACGCTAGCACTAACCAACATTTTCTGCCTCGTGCTTGCGACCTTTCTCCCTCGCAATGGCGCCCTCTAACGAGTCCAATTCAAGATGCTGGCTGCTTATGATCTCAAACAACGTCAAAGCATCCTCAAAAGAGAACTCTCTCTTGAATCCCAAGATCAGCCACCTGTGGATGGGAGAGAGAGGAGGAAAATCACTAAATTGATACCGTGCTCTAAGTTACAAAACTAAATTGCTCCACACACTTCCGTGATAATAAAGTATTAGATTACCAAATAGGACATTTCAACAAATATTTTTGCTTAAAATATTCATACTTAGTAAATGCAGTACTTAATATCAATGGTGAGTTTGAAGTAAAATTAAAGTAAGATTTTGAAAATACATACATGTATAAAATCATTTTCTCTTACACTTGCTTTTAGCTAATAACAGCATATCAGAGTTTGACCTCTCTGAAGATGATAACATTGATCAAAACATGCAATTGCTTCATGTATAAAATTGGTCGGCACATTGGTAGAACATTTTATATGACAATTTTGAGCTTAGAAAATGGGGGTGAAAATAATAACCAGCTTCTCAACCCTATAGGGAATGATTTTCCCTTGATGGCTGGGGTAAAACTCCAACATCGTTTCCCCATGAGCTAAGTTGAAACTTTTTCGGGCCTACTGGCTCATAGGGCCGGTGCTTGTCTCCGGTTTCTGTAGTGTTAAACAGATGAGAGTCTTTGACTCCCCCTGGACAGGACACTAATTTATCGCAGGTTAGCCGCCAGCAGAACTGGACTCACTTATACAGCTGAGTCGCCTGGAACAATGTCAGGTAAAGTGTCTTGTTCAAGGGCACAATACAGTGGTCTGACTGGAGCTCAAACTTGCAGTTCTAAGATTACGAGTCGAACACGCTAACCGCTCGGCCACTGTACTGCCGACATGAGCACTATGTTAAAAACCTTTCTTTCAACGACCTGGAATTGATTTAACCACCCACAAAGAAGAAAACCCTAGGACAAACCTGTGAACAAACAGTAAATCCTCCATTTCGTGGGACTGAAAGTGATGATACAGCTCTGGATCCATTTTCTTCAGTAATCGGTTCACTAGTTCTGTAATTTATTTATTCAACAAGAACAGCTCAAGGCACTGTAAAACACTTATATTAAAATAATGCAAATAAATTATATGATAAAAATACATATTTTGATAATAATATAAATTTTAATACATGCCCGCATAAAGGGATTTTAAATAAAACACACTGTGAACTGTTTTAGACTATTATTATTAGGGATTAACGAGCTGTGAAATGTTTTCACGTCGAAAATATTAACCGTTTTAGAACGTGATTATTTGATAAATACACTGGTCAATGCCAACAGCGTCTTTTCTTTTTCATTCAGCCAGTAACTTCGAATTATCGGGTAAAATCTGGTCCATTCGAACAGAAATTACTTCAAATTAGTGGGGCCTTCAAATTATTCTAGTTCAAATTATCGAAGGTAAAATGACTAAGAAAAGTGGGGCAAAACCAAGGAAAATGAACTTTATTTCGAATTAGCAGGGACTCTGAACTATCCGAGAGTTAATTATTGGGGTCCAACTATAACAAAAAACTCTATACCCCAAAAAAGTTCAAGAAGTGTTTGGATCAGTGCTTGTGTTTCTTACAGTTTTCATATCTGGGATTGATACAAAAAATTAGCTTAATGTTGTTACAGCTTTCAGTACCAGAAAGAAGAGCTAGTTTTTTTTTACTCTAAAAGGTCAGATGCCTTTCTAACAATTCCCCCTCCTTCTCTCTTTTTCTCTATCAATATCCTCTTCATTAATCCAGCCTTCTGTTGGCTTTTTATAGCTGAAGAAGTAAAACTATTTAGCAAATTCGAAATTACGAAACCATTATTTCTTTAATGACTTTTTCAAGAGGTAATAAAATTATAAAGGATGGACAGTACTGCTGTTGTTAATAATTCTGGGAGAAAAATGCTGAAAACTTTACAACAAACTCTTTAAGAACAAAGCTTTTAAAATATGGGAAAGTTTGGATAGAAGATTTTTTAAGGGACTGGCTAGGTGTTCACAAATATAATGCTCACCTATCTTTCTCATCATTCCCTTTTCTAGGAAGTCTTCTTGTACGTGATCCAAGTAGTTCTTAAGACACCAATAGGCTTCTGCCTCAGACTCAAGTACAACTAGGAATCGGCTGAGATGATCATTGATCCCTTGAACATAACCCACATCTGCGCATATGATCACAAACACAATATTACAAAAACTTGCATAACAAAGACAAGCTTTACAACAAATGCAGTTTAGCTCATTTGGAACTGAAAGGTAGATTAAGGAGTTTACATCACCGTCGTATCAAAATAGAACTATTTCTGTCAGAGGAGGAAAGTTTTAAAGAAACAGACAGCAAGAATCAAGCTGCAATACATCTTTCTGGCACTTTTACACCCCACTGTTGTTTCTGTATGAGGAGCAGTGTTCCTTAATCTACAACATATTGACGTCACATCCTTAATCTACATCACCTTGACTCGGCATTCGGCATACCAAAATGGCAGCAATTTTCCTTTGCTTTAAAGACTGGTAAAATATTCACGTTTTGTTCAAATCAAAAATTTTTTTTTGTGAAATATTCTTTTTAAGATACATACGTTTAGGTAAGAAAACGAAAGGTTATGGGCACTTTAAGTAAAATTATCACTGAAGTATCTGCTTATGTGGATCCATCAGTCAAAAAATTATCTGACATAAGTATTCCAGAAAATACCAAATTGTCAATATTATACTATAATTATATAATTTACATCACCTGGATGATAGGCTGCATAGGTTATCAGTATTTCTCTCACAACTAACAAATTACGGTTTTCCTTGCCACTGAATCAAAAAAACAAAAGATAAAATTGGTTGTCTGAATTCTTACATAGGATTGCAGTTCATAATGGCCAACCTTACAAAGAAATTCCTTTGTTAAATCATTTTATATAAAAAAAAACATCTTACACAAGTAGTGCTTCTTGGCACTACCATTTAATTTGCTATGATGATGATAAATACACTCACCAAAAATATGGATGGGACCTATCTGTTCTTGGCACATCCTTATCAATTACTCTGATTAGTTTCTGCAACTTGTCCAAATCAAGTGGCTGTCGGCTTGCATTGATCTTAAGAAAAAATAAAATTTATAATTTTTCAATATTTAATTAAGTTTTTAAGTTCAGTTATATTGGGGCTAAGAACTAAATTAGATTTCAGCTGGAAGCAAATGTCCAAGTTACGGCAATGGACATACCATGCTTTCAGATCAAAGAATTTGTGAAGATACGTTGAGAAGTGAGCAGGAGACATCATCAGTTAGTCACTCAATCATAACTGATTAGAAAGAGGTATCAGTGAATCTTGGTGTAAATGAAGCGACTGTCAGTGAAGTGAGCAAGAAACATCATCAGTTAGTCACTCAATCATAGAAGTATCAGTGAATCTAGGTGTAAATGAAGTGATTGTCAGTTAAGTATGCTAGAGACATCAGTTAGTCACTCAATCATAATTGATGAGAAATAAAGATGGATCAGTGAATATTGGTGTAAATAAAGTGATTGTCAGTGAAAAGAGCTAGAGACATCAGTCACTTAATTGTAATTGATGAGAATTAAAGAGGGATCAGTGAATTTTGGAATAAATGAAGTGACTGTCAGTGAAGTGAGCTAGAGACACCATCAGTTAGTCACTCAATTATAACTGATGAGAATTAAAGAGGGATCAGTGAGTCTTGGTGTAAATGAAGTGACTGTCAGTGAAGTGAGCTAGTGGCATCATCAGTTAGTCACTCAATCATAACTGATGCAAATTAAAGAGGGATCAGTGAATTTTGGTGTAAATGAAGTGATTATCAGTGAAGTGAACTAGAGACATTATCAGTCACTTAATCATAACTTAATCATAACTGATAAAGAGGGATCAATGAATCTAGTGTAAATGAATTAATGTTTGTCAGTTATAAATGCAGCAAGTAACTTTAAAACAGTTATAAAACCTGACTTTTGGGAAACAGGAATCTGGAATAAATATGTGATGCTAAGAAAATCCTTTAGTTAACCCAAAGTTTTCCCAGCAACAATAAATGAACATACAGTATTGAAATATAACTCAGTTCAATCGACAAACATTTACTTTATGTCAACTTCTATTAATATGTATAACTGAAATTAAATCACTTACTGGAAAAATCCTACATGAGTATGACGTATAGAAGTTTACAACAACTGGATGAGTCAAAACATTCATTGTCATATTTGTGTCAACTCTGATCAGTAATTATAACACTATTGTTAAGTACCTTTTAAAACTCTTAATTTAATTAATTCTCGGGATGCAATTCATCTTATAACCACCACAACAGAAACAAGCTAAAGAAAATGGGTTATAGTATAAAAATGAAGTGAAACACAAAAAATTGTTGCATGTCTGATGAACTTTAATTTATGTTGCAGAGTTTAATAATTTTTGGATGATTCTGGTATAAATCATGCAAAAAAAAGTTGTAAATGCTATAATTCCAAACTACAGCACAGACTTACCACCCGAAGTGCGTGTTTCCATTCATGATCAGTTAATTGAGCTCTCTTGCAGTTTGTCAGTAACTTGCACAGAATTCGTCCTTATAACCTTCCTTTGCATTACACATGCTCTTAAATAAAGGTCATTGCTTTGGCAATTGTGGTGTGTTCATATTCTGAGAGCTGGGCAAATTAGTTTGGGATTTGTGGGAATTTTAATAAGGTTTTGGGGATTGGGCTACAGGGGAGTGAGGTATTAGGAGAGAGAAAGATTAAAGGCAGGCAACTCTATCATCATCGGCTCAACAAATCACGTCAGAACTCAAACGAAAAAAAAAACTCCCAAAAAAATTTACCACAGAATGATTGATGGGTTCTTGAACTTTGTCCAAGGCAAGCTTCAGGCTTGTACACGAATTACCTGTACTAGAAAATCAGCATTTTTTTCACTTTATCAACAACGAAAAAGGTCCAGAACTTAACGGCTGCCAGATGGCATTCTAACTATGTAGTGTGGTTTGAATCTGCCATCTATAGATCAATCATCCATTTAATGATTACCTTAGCTGGGAGCCTCATAAATTCCAACTGCTCTTGTCCAATGGACTTTGCTATTTCAGTGAGTTCAACATCACTGTCTGTCTCCATATCGCAATCTTCAACTTCCTTTAAGTAGGCAGCTGTGTTTGGGGGGAAGTCATCATCATCTTGAGGTGGACAAGATTTTAAAAGTTCTTTCCATCTAGCTTTCAATGCACTGTAGCGGAGATAGCTTTCCGCAGCAAGTATTTTTCGCTCTCTGAAACATTGCAGCAGTAAAGTACAAACAATAACAGCTGCAGTTAACAATTTCTTATTAATTTTTATGGACATAATTACTAACTTATATATAAGGTTTAAGTTTTATTTCTTATTCACAAATTTTTCAAACCAGTTACTAAATTTTTTCAAACTATAGTACCTTTTGAAACCTTGTTTTCTCAAACTCTTTTTTTTCTAAACCAGTTTATTTTTCTCTTATCAGACAGAGACCATCAACTAGCTAATGATACCTAAAAACATTTGCATGCTATAAAGGGTTAACTTGCATGATCAGGTGGAGAAGTGGGACTTGCAATCCAAAAATCCAAAAGTAGGTAGTTCAAAATTTTCTCTTTATTTGATGAACTGTACACACAAAAACTACTTCTTTTTTGAACTGCTTTTTTGAGATTGTTTTCTTATTTTTATTACAAAACTTCTGTTAATTGTTGGGTTTTAACCAATAATATCATCACTGCTAGTGTTACAACCTCTTCTTTCTGACTGTATGTGTGCATGTACTGAAAAATTCTATTTAAAATAGAATAGAATCTTCTCTCAATCAAAGCATAAATTATTATAAATCTAAAATAAATAAGTTCAGCTTTTCTTTCAATCTTTCTTTTCTACCTTGATGTTGAAGAAAATGGGTAAAAACCAAACAGAAACCTCCACACATCTTTCCTTATCTTCTTTTCGACTCCACCTGCAATGACAAATACTTTCTTTGTTCAGCCATTCTGTAACTAATAGTAAGAATGTAAGCTGCGTTCTTGTGCTTGTAGCTGCTGCTGCTGCTCTACTACTACTACTACTACTACTACTACTACTACTACTACTACTACTACTACTAGTAGTAGCTGTTAATAACTTTTGTGTGCTGAGTGATACTTACTTTGAGGGGGGGGGGGGGAGTTAAATAGGGAGAATTAGACAACCATTACAAATGTAAATACATGTACAAACTGTATGAATTGAACCAACACCCAAAATTTTATTTATGAATAATTGATCTTATCAGTTGCAATACAGTATAGTATATTTACTGCAAATGGTGAACTAAGCTCTGTCAAAAATGTGCATTAATGCTTTTATCTCTCATTGAACACCCTGTTCCAAAAATGGTCTAACTTCTTTTCACCCAGCTAGGCTCAGTCCCCTTCAAAACTGTAAAAAGTTAAGTACTAGTGATTACCACAAAAGCTCTTCAAAAGTTTAGGTAAACCTACAATACTTTTTAATTTGTAACACATGTTTTGCTGTGACTCACACTGTTATCAGTTACTAGAAGAAATAATTAATATTTAATAATTAATTGAAGGGTCTAGTGCAAAAAAGAGGTAAGTGATTCTTGACCAAGTTCTCAACTCTCCCAATTCATTATCCCTGTTGTCTCTTCATAATTGTTGGGAGAATTCAGCATTTCATACAAAGTCACTTACATTGTTGTTTAATATCAGTAGGCTCTTCAATCAAAGTACATACAATTAATGACAAAAGATTGGCACGCATAGTTCACTAGGATATACTACAATAACACAAGCTATTCTAGCTATAAGTTGTTGTGAAATTAATGCTTTATTTTTATCTTATCGTCTAAGTTGTAACTTAGACAAAGATGTGAAGCACATTAAAACATACAGTGTACTAGTTACAAATTAAAAAGTATTGTAAATATTATAAGAACTATGATCACTTTACTGCATTCTTGGCTGTTTAGGTGAACCCATGGCCATACGCCACAAAGGAAAGCTTACGAGATAATCTATTACAGTAATAATGTACATAATGTTGTGTCCTGTATCTAATTATTTTTGCAATTTTTTTTCTTTGTTACCTCGTAACCAAAATTATCCTTCCAAAATTACTAATTTTTTATACACTTTCTCATAGCATGTGCAGTTTATCACATCTGTATGTAATGTGTAAAAAAACAAGTACTTCCAACAACTGCACAATATTCTTCAAACATTTACGATGTATTTTTTATTTTAAATAATTATTTATATTAATACAGCTAAGAAAACAAAAACAGTTAAGTGCAAAGCTTTTCCTTGCTTTAAGCACATAGATTAATTTCCCCTGGCCTCGACTTAGCTTATGACTATCATTAACTTTCTGTAGTGTTTTAAAGATTATTTTCTGCTTGAAGAGTGGCAAAAATACTGAGTGAATGGTACTTTTCGCTGGCTTTATTATGAAGTAGAAATTTTTAACCTGTGAATAGTATTTCTAATATAAAAATAACCTCTCATTTACAAAAAGGAGCATACAGGTCATGATTAGAAGTCAAATGACAATACTGGCGAGTGTTCAATATGTGTTAGCTGTTGCAAAGATGAAAGTGTGCAACTCTAGCCGGAAGTTAAAGGTAAATTGAACACCAACAATCGATCACTTGTCGAGAAAAACATTGCTCAACTCCTATTAATACAATTTATTCTAAGGTTGCATCATTTTCAGAACTTGCTTCTATTATTTACTTGAAACGACTTAGCTCCAATCTCAAAAATGCAAAGAAAACAAAATGCAATGTGATTTGTAATGTCGACCCTTGGCCTGTGGACAGCGAGCAACAAATTTAATCGGCGAAAAACATCGCAAAATACACTAAACACGCGGATAACTACCTTTGAAAACCATCTTTCTCAACTCAGATTCGTTTACAACTCTTCCGTCAGAATCAAACAGCTTGTGCCATTGATCTGCGCGTAGTGGTTCTTTTCTCTCGCTCACAAGAACTGGAGAGGCTTGCGTGTTCAAATCAAGTCTTTCCTTGTTAACTACTGTTTCGGAAGCTTGTTTCATTTCAGGAGCCATCAAAAGAACCAATAGTCGTTAGTTAAAAAGGCGATGCATCGTTCCAGATCTTCACATTTCGTAACTAAATTACTGAATATCTTTTCCCAAATACAACTAACAACGACGAACAGTGATCGGTGCCCAGGCCCTAACTTTTGATGCAACAACCCCTAGGCCCTCCCCCTCACCCACCCTAGGCCCTCACCACTATAGCTCCCACAGACTCAGTACAGCATTTGTGTCAAGGTGAAATGTGGTCAACGAGAAAATAGCAATACCCAGTAAAATTCGCGACAATCAAAACTTTGCATCTTTGCTTATGTCTGTTCAACTATTAATTCATCCAACTGACCGAGCACACGGAAGTTTTAAAGAAAATCTCTCAAGCGTTGGAGCGCAACAAAAATACATTTCATCGAACTTCTCCTATTTTCATAAATACAAAAAACAAATAATCTCCTAACCGACAGGTTTTAGATATACTTAGGGACGGACCAGTTGATCTCGTGGGAGGGTGGAGTGGAAGAACGATTTCTCTGCAAATTTTTTTTTTCAGTCAAGTTTCAGAAAAAAACAAATTTTTTGCCAGTTTTCTTACATTCTCTTTATAGGATTTCGGCATGCATTTTGTTTCTTTAAAATTCTTCCACTCTAGATCTCCCCCACAATATCAACTGGCTCGTCCCTTATTATACATGGCAGGGTATACCATCGTGCAACGTGTTTGTCAATTCGAGGTTATTCTATCAGCCCTGGCCTTTCCCACACAAGAACTGAGGACTCTCAAAACTCAGAACTTCCTTTAGTAAAAAGATTAAACAGCACTTGCTCTTTAGGCAAATTGGTTCTTGGACTCTGAAAAATGTGAACACGAAACTGCACTCAAATTTGGAAACGTTTGTCTTTTACTTTGTATTTTTTCGGTCTTTTCTTTATTTTTGATTTGCTTCTTTTCTCCCTTGTTGCTATACTTTTAGCATTTGTGTGAGTGAAAGCTATAAGACAAAGAACGTGGCAAGCCTAGCGCCTAACCGGAAAACCTTACGGTTAACTTCTAAAAGTTGTAGATCTTTCCTAAAATCATGCTCTATATTTATTTTCAAATCAGTAGTACAAAAGGATATAACATTATTTAAATTGTAGTATAGAATTTTATGTATAGTTGTCGCAAACAAATGAAATAAAAAGAAAATGTATTGCAATGGAAAACTGAGGTCCGTTAGTTGCCGTACGGACCTCATATATAGTCGATTGATAATCTTTATATGCTTTCGATGCAGCTTCTGTTCTCAAGTTCTTCGCTTGTTCATATAGATCTAAATCCGAATTTTTTTTCGACAGAATAATGCATGAGAGAGAAGAGGGTCTACCATGATGATTGAATCAAATGATTGTGGAGAATATGAGTGTATAGTTGAGATCTAGCTGAATCCGACGTACATGTTTCCCTATTAGGCACACTGTTATTCGAAGAGCAAAACATAGAAAGTTTACTTTTATTGTATCCTCTTTTTATTTATCTGAGCAACGGCCTATAACAATGATTTTGATCAGTCTCACGGCCCACTTTAAGGCTCAACTTGCTTCTCCATTTTCCAGGCTATTTATTCTTTAGCCTTAAGAACGGGCTCTGAAATTAAAAACCAAAATGAGTTTAATCAGCATGACAATAAGCCATTTTTGTCGTGTTGTCTCATTGATCGGGTGTGATCCCAAAGATGTCTATCACACTTCCTAAGATCCTACCAATAAAACTAGTGCTCCCCGGTCGGGACAAAGAGATTAGGCCTGAAACACTGGAAACCCTATCGAGGAGATACACAGTTAAAGATACAATTTTACGTTTCAACAGGGTCAAGCAAACGGGAATTTAACTTTACCCTCTATAATTCAGTCAGGTGTTGAGTTTTTCTCACTTGCACAAAATTCAGTTGAAGTCTTTGCAAACTAAACAAACTTACGGCCTTTCGCAGAGGATATACAGTTTTTCTCGGCACTGAATATCATTCCAAGTCCCCGATCGTTGCATTTCTACACAATCTTTTAACACGGACGCGTCGTTTGGTTCTCCAGAGGCCCAGTTTGTGTAGGTCGGCTTCCGGCCCCCCTCCAGTAGAATTTGCGGTCGTTGCCACGCAAAAGCCCTATACCAACGACAGCAAGATAATTGCAGCCAAACTCGGGAGAAGGGACTGAGGGGATGCATTCCTTTAAGACTTTTTTCTATCTAGTTTTATAACTATAAAGTATATAAAACGATCTCTGGATAAAAGGTTTAGAAATAAGGAGCTTTCGGCAATAAATGAAGTTAATTAAGACATAAGGGAATAAAATTAATATGAAAAGTACAGTAAATAATGTAGCAAAAATATTAGTACTCGACATTTTAAAAAAGTCGAATGAATGCAAAAACTATTAGTAAAAAAGAAATTGAGAAAAGGGCGATTAATGAATTTTTCTTTAAAGACGGAGATCGAATCACACACACTGTAAGATAAAAAACGAATGAAAACCTATTTTGCATATTTTAGAGTAGATATTCGTTATTATAAAATAAGCCCGAGATAACGCGCGCTCTGATTGGTTATAGTTCCGGTTCTTATAACTGAATAGAAACCACGGTATGACGTCACATAAGGCAAGAAAACAGTTAAAGAAATTTTTTCTGTGTGGACTTGAGAGGTTATTTTCTAAAACGAATAAAACAGCGTCGCTACAGGTGTTTCTAGACAAAAATGGAACACGCTATGTCGTTTCGCCTCGTTTCTTCTCAACACTTTTCTCGTGTTCTGCTACGTCATAGCGAGTTCTATTTTTGTCTAGAAACACGCGCGAGGCTGTTTTATTCCCTTAACAGTCCATATTTTTCAAGGTTGGCAACGGGAATGCACAAAGAGGACCCGTAGAGTGAAACATGTCGAACGTACTTTACTAATCTGTGGTTACTTCTAGTTAAACTTGTAATTCCACACCTATCCAAACGTTGCCCCATTCTGGCCATGTTCGCGTTAGTGACACCAAGAACTTCTGTTCTTCTGCAGAGTCGATCTCTACCAGATTTCCGTAATGGTACTTGCACTCAGGCCCTGCCCATTTCCACTCCGTCAGGTGTGAGACAATAGCTTTGTAGCAAGATTTTTGGAAGTAATGCCATCCTTTTGGACACTTTCCTACAAAAATGTAAAAATGTCAGTCCCTTATTAAACGCTGAGTTTTGCACCCTTTACGTTCTTAGGCTGAAATAAACTACACTAAAATCACCTTCTGGAATGTATTTCAGGGGAGCTTCATGAAAACGGGTTCCAAGTGTTTTAGGAAGAAAATTGGGATCAGACAAAGTAACAAAAAAAGGAAAAACCCGGGAATTGGTAACCTTACTACAGTCGAAGAGGCCATTTTGTTTATTTGGAACTAAATATCACATTCAATCATGATTAAACACGACTTGTACGATGTCTCGTGGCTTGCACAGGTGAGTGGTTGGAAGTTTCTACCGAAGAGCTAAGGTTAGTGAAAAAAGGAATGAACTACTGACCCACTTACTTACTTACTTACTTACCAACTTACTTACTTACTTACTTACTTACTTACCAACTTACTTACTTACTTACTTACCAACTTACTTACTTACTTACCAACTTACTTACTAACTAACTAACTTACTTACCTACCTACCTACTTACTTACTTACTTACTAACTAATTTACTTACTTACTTACCTACTTACTTACTTACTTACCTACTTACTGACTTACGTACTTACCTACTTTACTTACTTACCTACTTACTTACTAATTTACTTACTTACTTACCTGCTTACCTACTTACTTACTTACTTACCTACCTACTTACTTTCTTACTAACTAACCAATTCACTTACCAACTTACTTTCTTACTAACTAACCAATTTACTTACATACTTACTTACCTACTTACTTACTTACTTACTTACTTACCAACTTACTTACGTACTTACTAACTTATTTATTTACTTACTTACTTACTTACCTACGATCTTACTTACTTACTTACTTATATACTTACTTACTTACCAACTTACTTACTTATTAACTAACTTACTTACTTTCTTACTTACTTACCTACCTACTTACTTATTTTGTTAGAGGTATTTTGTTGCTGTCCTACTTGCCAGAGGGCAAAAAGGACAGTAAGTAAGTAAGTAAGTAATTAAGTAAGAAGATTTCTCATTGACCGAGCGCTTTGAATTAGATGTCGGCGACGGCGCATTGCCTGAGCGGTTGGTGTGTTCCTAGGGTTGCGAGTTCGAACCCCGGTTAGACCACTGTGTTGTCTCCTTGAGCAAGACACGTTTCACCCGACTCATTCCACTCGATTCAGCTGTACAAATAAGTACCAGCCTCTGTTGGACTATAACCTGCGATAAATTAGTGTCCTGTTCATGTAACTGAACCATAGACAAGCGCCGGTCTATAAAGGACCACTTGGCTTGAGAAAGGAGTTAACTCTCTTTGAATTAGATAAATCATTTAAAAGAAAATTTGGTGGAGATCGACCATAAAAGTGTACTTTATGTGAGAAAAAAGAACAAATGCCGTTCTTATATCTTGGTGAAAAGGTTAAAACACACGTGCACTCAACAAAAACTTTCTGTGCTTTAGTAGCGGGCCGTTCTATATTTCCTTCAAATATTTTATTTCGTTTAAGAATGAAGTTCGTTTCAATCTACAGTTTAAGTTGTTAAATAGTACTGATGCAATTCATATAAATGAAGCTAAATCGCCTTACGCAGATTAGTATATACTTACAGTTCTCGTTTGTTAAGGTTTTGCAAATGGCACCGTTCCAACAGTAGTTATGTGCATGAACTTATCTTCTTAAAAGCCATGTGCACATATATATATTCGTTAGAAATTCGCGTGCAACAAACAGTTTTTGGCACAGACAAATGTTGTGCGAAGATTTTTCCGGATGTTTCAGGTGGATAAAGTTGTTATTGAACATGAGCAAACAAACGACGTGACGAAATGGTTATCTAGAAGGCAAAGTAACAAGTTTATTTCAACTTGAACTGGAGTCTAAAGCTTTGACAGGAAAACAGTAACGTTAGCAGTTCTTATTCATGAAAAAAAAGTTTTTTAAAAAAGCCAAACAAAACTTTGAAGCAGAATCTAATAAGAAGAATTTACCAGACTGACAGTAAACACAAAGTATTATATGATAAATGAATTATCGTCGCCGTGAGATGATGAGAAAAGCTGACGTTTCGAGCGTTAGCCCTTCG
>JAOBRD020234276.1:0-25008 GCA_027575215.2 Hydrozoanthus sils
GCACGGAGGGAAAAAGATTTTTCAAGGAAGTAAATTACACGTGTGTATGCTCAAACCTCATTCCCTTAGTAGAAAGATAAAAAGTTATCAATTGTTACTTCTTGAAGTCATATCATAGTTCACACTACTCCTAGAATTCCTGGAATTTTGAAATTTCCTTCCAGGGCCTTAAACGACTCCTGGAAAAAAAAATTATTTCCCTGTACTCCTGGTATTTTATCAACTCTATAACAAATAAACCAAAACCTGCTGAAGCATCTTGATCGCAATTGTTCATTTTGTATTTCTACTAAATTTCGCATTTTTCTTGGAATTTGCGTCAGTTTTTGTGTAAACAAAGGTCTTCATGCAACATGTAAATGTTTCAGAATGAGATATAACAGTCCTTGCTATTGTGGTAGAGTTAAAGTTAATATTGTTTTGTTTTGTTTTTGGCCAAAAGATAATTTTCACCAATCAGCCATGTCATACGGTGAATAAGCAAAATTTCTTGAAATTACTTTTCCCTTTTAAAATTGGCCGTTGAACAAGTTTGGGAAATTTTTACGATTCGCTTTGTTTGAGAATCGAAATTCTCATTTTCTCAGTAATAAATGTGTTTCCATTGTGTTATGTAAGGAGACATAAGATGTTGCTAAGGGACTGGAGCGGAAAAGGTTGATAAAGTAGATACAGGTAGATCTTGTGCGCCTGTTCAGAAAGGGAAAGCCGCTGACCTAGGAATCAAAACTCGAAATTTTACTTCTGTCAACGTGGTGAGGTTGAGATGGCGGGATCTTATAAACCATCCCACCAACAAAATAACCATAAGCGTGAAATATACGTTTATAATAGCTTAACAACCGTAAACAGATAACAAAATCAGTTCAAGCTAAATATCAAAGTATTGTATGGATACGCTGTACTCGAATAATAAAGCGACAAAATGTGACGGATTTCTGAAAGTAATATTTTAAACTCACTGCGTAAGGAAACGACACAGCCGGCTTTCAAGGACTTCGAGAGATGGTGTTACCTGTTGTTTTAGACTTGGGTGACAAATTACTGCTCCAGTTATGACGAGCACCATGAATTTGCAACCTGCTTGAGGCAACAGCTAAGTCATCAATAAATCATCTCAAAATCTTTACCATTGCAAAGATTCAATCTGTGGCTGTGGAGAATGTTGCTGTTTCACTCAAGTCAAATATACTTTCAATAATGACGGCTTCATCTTATCATAGAAGACGAGATTAGGACAAATGGTGAGATTGTTTGCTACCCGCTTTATCTTTGAAACTAGCTGTGTTAAATTTTGAATGATCTTACGGTTTCAATGATCTTATTTAGATTTTCTTAATACTTGAAGTTATTGATCTTCTCACAAGAAAGCGTTTAGTTACAATTTGTTTGGGATATCTCCGAGAAAAATTAGGAAGAACTTCAGGCACATTCTTTATCAATTGACTGGATCACATCTTGGTGTAATTCTCACTCTATTATTGCTCAGTGCAACAAAATTTCTTTTAAGCTCGCACAGTCTGTTAGTTTTACCTGTCTTAATTTTGCATGCTACCCTGTGGCTGTTACTTTACAGTATCCTAGACTAATCGAACACTGAAATATTCCCTTTAGAATGAGGAACTACTAAGAAATATATTATTGTGGACAGTAGACTCATAACTCGGGTAATATGCGGGATATTGTGCACCTTCAAGTCGGTCAGTGTGGAAATCAAGTGAGCTCTAAGGTAAATACGCTTGTATATTGTTTAGTTTTACAGTTCGTAGACTAGAGCGCTCTGTAAAATTTCCGGCATTAAGGATTTCGACTGGACTGGGGAATAAGATTTTAATTCTTTTAAGGTTATGCATACTTCTTGTAGCCAGGTCTTTAACTAAGCATTGCTCAAAATTTCTAAGGCATAAAGGCTTAGGCTGTCTGAAGTCTCTGTTTTCGATGCATTTTGATCCCCGAACCATAATTGACTTGTTTCCACGAATACATGTTACATGCTCTGACGAGAGGCTAACACTAAAAATTCTAGATCTCTGAACTTCTCGCGTTAAAGTTTTTAACCTTTCGACGTATGGTTTATTGAACCAAATGTGACCACGAATAGCTTAGTCTAAATGCGTCGTATCGGTGGAAATTGTCCTAATTGACTGACAACGACTCTTAGTTTCAGCAAAATGTTTTGCAGAAGAATAAAAAATTGAAAGAAGTTTTGGTCTTTTTGACACTAGTGATTAGTTTGAAGAGTTCAACAAAGCTAAATTGAAAACCGCTCTAAACAAAACAAGCTGTGGAGAAAAGAGTGTGTTTAAAATATTTTTTCTTTCTCAAATCTATCGGTTAGGAGGTACGCAGAATAGTCTTGTACAAAAGCAGCAATGACTCGCTTAGTTTTACCATTGCGTCATGCAAGAACTTTATTTCAGATAAAGTTTTGCTAAAAGGTGTGAAACATATGTTTCTGACATATGTGAATGACAACACTCACTATGCGAGTATCGAGTCATTTATTATTCAAGGTAGAATAGTTATGATAAACAATTTTATCGGACAAAAATGCATGTTTTCAAAACACCAGAGTGGATAAAGTACAATCAACTCGCTCTATTTATTTAGTAATAAAACTTAAAGAAACAAAACCTTGTCAGAGCATTTTAAAACTTTTTTGATTTTAAATCAATGGCTAATTCTAAGTTGCTGGAGGGAACAAAAGCTACTCATGGCCGTTTTGGATTCGATATTTAAGTCAACAAAGAAACCTGTTGAATCGACGATTTCATTCATATTCGTCTAAATCCACCACCAGTCTACTCGAAAAACCAATTTGATCTAGAAATATACTTCTGATGTGTGGCTTCAAACTCGAAAGTTCTCCTGTTTGGTTTCACGTATAAAAAAACGAATGCCTCTTCTAAAAATGAAAAGAAAAGACGAAAAAATGTACGAAATACAGATGAAACTAAAATGTGAAGCCACATCGAGAAAGGGTAAACTAATTAATAGTTAATAAGACTGAGCTTAGAGTTAAGGACGTAAACAAAAGAAAATTCTTTCTGATATTTTTTGCTAGAATAGTTTTTCTTGCTCGAAGAAGTTTTAATGCGACAAGGCTGTAATGATTTTCTCTTGAAATAGTCCTGCAGTGAGTTAATTTATTTTCACCGTTAGAATTAACATAACAAGGTAAACCAATTTTTTTCAAGCAAGAAAACTTAAACTGCATACCGTAGGTGACAGTAAGTCGGTTGCTATCTTTCGAGTTTACGCATTTTAAAAATGACCTCAAATTCTATCGTAACGAGTTGATCAACATCGAGCTTCTTCGCAAAAACTCGGCAAAACAATTTTTCGGCTAAGTTGAAGAGCTGACCACTCTAACGAAACATTTTTCTAAAAAAATCTAGAAATCAAAGTTTGGATTTGAGAACAGCAATTTTGTCCATATAGCGTTGTTTTGGCTCGACCTTTACCATTTAACTCATGTTTATAAATTTTTACAAGAGTTTATTTACATTAAGTTAAGATCTTGATTTCTGTATCTTGTAATATATAATCGGACTGACTTTATTTCATTACTACAGTTTTAGAATAATATCTTTTCAAGATTTTATTTGTGACAAGCTAGAGCACGTCTAACTACTTTGCATGAATACACAATTTCCAACTTGGAGCCTTAAAATGTAATTTTTAAATTCAAATTAAGTTGCCTAGAATTTTTGTCTGTTTAATTCTCTTTGGCTTTAGACAATTTGTATGGGTAATCCAAAAACTTCGGGCTCAACTCGCAAATAATTTGCAAAAGTGTTCAAATTTTTCAAAAAGTCCCTAAATTGCATGAGCCCGAACGCTACATAAACAAAACGCCATTTCATTAGTGTTCTATATACTATTACATGGGCTAATAATTCCTAACATTTTGTTTCAGTTCTGGGAGCTAATTTCAGAGGAACATGGTATTAATCCTAGAGGTCGATTTGAAGGAAGCAGTGAAAATCAACGCGAACGGCTAAATGTGTATTTTAACGAGACCAGCGGTGAGTGGGAACGAACTGGTCTCGCAGGCTGGTTAATCTGGTGAACTCTAATACCAAGTTGTGTCTGCGTATTGAAAGCTCTCCTGTAACCGACAATTAAAGGAACCCTAGGCTGAGTGACATTCTTGGTCGCAAGTACAACTTTTTTGAAGTCTGCGTCGATACCAGCAGCTCAAATTGGATGAATCTGCACATAAATTTAACGTCTAGCAACATATAGAACTTTGTTCCCGCACACCACCATTTGAGAAAGAGACTGGCACTGCTATCGAAACACGTCTCATTTCAAAATGGCGGCGCGGGGATACAGTCAAACCTCTCTAAGACGGACAGCTACGGGACTGGCAGTAAATGTCCATCTTAGAGAGGTGTCCGTCTTATAGAAACTTAAGATACAATAAATGACTGCTTGAGAAAACGGCAGGGACCAAGATTTGGTGATCAAAATAGACTAGATTGCTAGGCGTTATTTATACGTACAGAATTATCAAATCTGAGCTGCTGATTTAGACGAAGACTTAACAAAAGTCTTATCTGAAACCAAGAATACTGTTTTAGCTTGTTATTATAATCTCCATATACGTTTAGTGGCTACAAGCACAGCCTGGTTTTAATTTGAATATATTATTTTTTCGCCTTATTGTTATTATTGTTGCAATTCTATTGCCATTATCATTTCTAATATTATATGATTATCATCATTTTAGAATCAAAACACTTCGTGTTTCTTACAAACGCTCTGGGCCTGCTTCAAAAAAAATAATTAGCTATAACCCAGGGGTTACGCTTTCATCCGTGCTCGTGTTTCTTACTCCTAACTGACTTGGCTTAGAAATTTGTAGTTAGCATTACATGTTTTCAATGTTTGAAATTCTGAGCAGTGTTTGTAAGTGAAGTAAACCTTTCATTGTAAAGAAATATAACTGGTTGAACTTTTCCTTAACCAGTGTTAAAGTTAACGGCTTTGAAGAAACAGGTGTGTTATGCAAACGTTTTTTAACCTGAAAACGATGATTACCAGTGGAAGAATAGTTCGTGTTGTCACTAGCTTCTTTTTCTCGGAAGATAAAACTTCTGAGCCCCTAACGGGAAGCGAACCCATGACCCTCTGACTACCGTTCAGACACTTTACCCACTGGCTACAGAAACTCGCATGTGGAACAGGTCACTTAACTTGGTTCTGTAGATGGAACAGTGTGTATACGTGTCCTGCTGTACCAGATTTTACCATGTGATCCTAATTCCATCATCATGATTGGCTCAACAGACGGACGCTATGTTCCACGTGCCGCCTGTGTGGACCTCGAGCCAGGCTCTATCGATTCACTTCGGTCATCGCGATATGGCGGGCTGTTTCACCCAGATTACTGTGTGTGCGGTGAGTATCGCTTCTCTAATGATCAGCCTTTACCGCAGGCAGTAAGGTTGACACGGTTTCCTAATCCTTAAACTTCAAGCGTTAACGTCTCGGGTTTAACTCCTCTCCCCTCTCCAGCCGGGAGTTGCTGAATGGACGCAGGGAGATGGGGGTTCCGCTGAGCTACTTGGTTCAAATTTCCATTCCTCCGCACGTATTAACCCTATTGTTTTCTTAACTATTCGAGCTGTAACCCCTCAGCCAAAGCCGTTTTACCAACATTTAACTTCTCCTTACATAACTGTACCCTTTCAGTCCCAGCCTGTTTATCAACATCTAACTTCTCCTTACATAACTGTACCCTTTCAGCCCCAGCCTGTTTATCAACATCTAACTTCTCCTTACATAACGCAACCCTTTCAGTCCCAGCCTGTTTATCAACATCTAACTTCTCCTTACATGCATCATACAGAATAGTTTATTTTGTAATAAGAAAATGGAAACTGATTTATTTTTGTTACCCTTTGCTTAAGGCGGGAATTAACCTAAAGCACGCTTTGTGACCACTTTTCCTCATGTTTCTACCAATATCTCCGTCCATGGTTTGAATCTACAAAATCCCTATGCTTAAAACACAGACGAGATGAAGGAGAGTCAGCTTGAATACTTTAAGAATTTTTCGATTAATTTTGAGTTTTATTTTTTTTCTCAAAGATTGGTAATTTTAAAGAGATTTTTTAAATTGGTGATTTTTTGGGAAGTTTAAAAATTAATTTTGACGTAAATTTGCCAAACCGTTCTCAAAGCAAAGCTGTACTAGTCCTTTGCATGGAGGAACGGTTTGGCGGTTTTACTCAAATTTCGTCTCATTCAAATATCTTCTTCAACTTTCTCACTGTCCAATAAAAGTTTAGGTTAAGTCCTGCCTTAGCGACTCATCTTGTAATGTTTTATTTATATTCTTGTAGGTCAGAGCAGCGCAGCAAACAACTGGGCTAAGGGATTCTACACCGAAGGATCAGAACTGTTAGAAACTGGAATGGACTGCGTTCGTAAACTAGCCGAGCTATGTGACTGTGTACAGGGATTTCAACTAACGCATTCCTTAGGGGGAGGGACAGGCTCTGGTCTTGGCTCATTACTAATGTCCAAAATTCGCGAGGAATATCCAGACAGGATGTTAAGCAGTTTTTGTGTCCTTCCATCTCCAAGAGTATCCGAGACTGTCACGGAACCTTACAACGCGACTTTAAGTTTTCATCACTTAGTAGATATAGCAGATGCTGCCTTTTGTATTGACAACGAAGCGCTTTATCATATATGTTCAAGTGTTCTTAAAACGAAGACGCCAAACTACAGTGAGCTAAACAGACTGGTGGCTACCACCATGAGTGGAATCACGACAAGTTTGAGATTCCCAGGACAGGTAAGGAATTGTGCTAGACGATAAAAAATTCTCTTTTGGCTACCATCTGATAAAACTAAGACCCTATTCACACTAATACCTCTTGAACTCTTGGAGTATTCCTGGATCACTCGTATTATCTAAAATTTGTAGTGTGAAGGCACATGAATTTTGGAAGTGAATGAAATTAGCCGAATGATCTGGGAGTACCCTGAGAATACTTCGAGATAGTTCGTGCTAGTTAAAATGGGGTCTAAGTCCTTTCTAAAGCCTGAGTTCCCATAAGGCCGGTGCTTACCTCCGCCTTTTGTATTATTCAACGGGGGAGAGTCTTTCCATGGACGAAACACTATTTAATTGAAGAAGCTTGATCAACTAGTACTGTGATCGTCAGACATAACATTGTGATGTGGTTCGGGATTAAGCTAACACCTCTAAGAGTACGAGCCACAAACTAAAAATTGTCGTCCATTGCACAAGAAAGAACTGCTGATTAGAAGACCGAAAAAAAACGAAAAGAAGCATAACCCCATACAGTGCTTTACAAATTATATTGTGAAGCTAGACCTATTTGGAGCTGGTAGGCTTCTTGTTCCACTGGGAGCCAGCTAAATCGACCTTCTCGCAGAAACCTTGTTGAAATCCTATTAAACCATTTTCTATAGGTACTATCAATAACTTGATCATGTACAAGCAGCTAGATTTATAAACATATCTCCGTCTTATAGCTGAACGCTGATCTTCGCAAACTGGCCGTCAACATGGTACCATTTCCCCGTCTTCATTTTTTCATGCCATCCCACGCCCCTCTGATCCGTCACGGCTCAGAAAGCTATCGGACTCACGGCGTTAGTGAGCTGACGAAAGACATGTTTGGTGCACAAAACATAATGGTAGCATGTGACCCACGCCAGGGTAGATATCTGACCGTAGCCGCCATGTTCCGTGGTCAGTTGGCCATGAGAGACGTGGAGGAAACGATATCCGGTATGCAGAACTTGCACTCGTCTTCCTTTGTGGAATGGATTCCAAACAATTTGAAGACAGCAGTGTGCAATGTTCCTCCGACAGGCCATAAAACATCAGCGACCTTCTTGTATAACAGTACGGCAATCCAGGAAGCCTTCCGAAGGTTTTCTGACCAGTTTGCTTCCATGTTTAGAAGAAAGGCGTTCCTTCACTGGTATCTTACCGAGGGAATGGACTTGATGGAGTTCACAGAGGTAAAACAATTCGCAGCCGTATAAAATGTACAAACGTTTGTTAGAACAGATCCAGAACTATTGTTACTAAACACCAAAAACCGTTTCTCTTCTCACTGAATAACAGCTCACATAACTTGTCAGCGGGTCAGTTTAATTTCATCAAACTTTCGTATAACCTGTGGACATAAACCCTTTCAGTCCTGGTTCTACTGGTAAAATTTCTCCCAACTAAATTAAATATTCTCCATTGAGCAAGTTTGGGAGAATTTTGCTTTCAATCTCCAGTAACTCCTTTTGCTTGATCAATTCTCATTTTTTCAGTACCAAGTGTCTATTTTGTATCAGTTAGGGATGGCGTAGTGTTAGAGCGCTCTTCTTTGACCAATGCGACCCGGGTTTGATTTTTGTCGGAAAAGTATGTGAGCGGGGTTTGTGGTCCCTCTTCAATGTCGGAGGTTTCTTCTGGGTACCCTGGTATCTAATTATGCAACCAACAACTGTGCAGTTTCAGGATTAACTATGCTATTTGAAACTTGCTTAAGATTAAAGTTTTAAAGATTTTTAAAGGAAGAAGTTAGATTTCGGTAATTGCCTGGGACCAGAATGGTTAGGTAACTTTTGTCAGTGATGACAAGGAAAGACCATTATTCAAACTGAACGGGGTAAACATCCTGTGCTATCGTTTTTTCAGGCTGACTCAAACATGAACGACTTAATCTCGGAGTACCAACAATACGAAGTGATTGGCGTGGAGGAGTGCATCAATGAAGATGACAGTGAGGAATTTCCTGATTTCGATGGAAATCGAAGCTAAACGATTTCACGCGTGCCAAAAGATTTCTAGAGACGTTAAACGAACTTTTTTCTATTCTAAGCTAGGATCCTTTATGAATATCGTAAACTTTTCTCGCATAGTGCAAAAGCAACGCAGAAAATCGAAGTTAAACAACTTCGTGACACCAAAAGATTTCCAGAGATGCTACGTTCCAGGAATTTTTTTAACCTAAGCTGATATACTTACGTTTATTGTAATCAACCATCAGGAAAATATCCTCGCCTTTATTAAAAGTAAGCTTACAATAAGGGGCCAAAATTTGAACTTTAAAGCAAGGTTTAAGCAACACATAAAATTAAGTAAAAAGGTTTTGAGAACTTCCTTACGAAAGTCATTCAAAACAGCAACACCCCAAAGTGGAGACCTTAAAACCCGTGGAAGACTGCGAAAGTAGTTTCAACTTGCATAATTTCATCGCAATCTTTCTTGCGTGGACATTGTTTCTTGAATCTTCGGTTGATTGTTGTGCATGAGCACATGTTAATACTGGAAATGGTCAAAACAGTCGAGCGTTTTTTTTACAAACACAGTTGAGCCCCAATAATTCGAATCTCCGGTAACTCAAATTTCCCACTGCCCGAGGCAAAACTGATTTTCCCTTGGATTTTTCCCAACTTTTTTCTTCTGTAACTCGAAAACCCGATGGTTCGAAGTATTTTCGCTTTCCCTCGGCTATTCGAGTTACTGGGGTTCAGTTGTAATCTCAACTTGATTTCCAAGTCTTGCTCCTTATTCATTTTTGCTTCCTCTTTTGTTTACCTGTTTGTGTTTTTTACAAACTTACTTCGGATCGGCATTGTTATTGATCAACAATTGCTCATTTTTGGAGCACATCATCCAACTCATAGAATTTAACAGTATTAACTAGGAATTATTGCTAAGCAGGAAAACTTGCTTTTTCAGTCACAGTATTTAACATTTTTGAAAGTTCCTTGACTCATTTTATCATCGCCCTATGTAAGCGCCCATCCAGAACACAAAAGGATGTCGGATCCTACCCTCTGGATGCCGGATGCGTGCATGCATTCCTTGTTGCGGATGCGGATGCAACATACAAACGTTTTCGTATCAGAATTTGTTGCACCATTTTGCTTACTTTTTCATGAAACTAGACAGAATAAGAAATATAAATATCTGGATGCAACTTTTTTGTGGATGCTGGATCCTGATTGCTGATGCTCTGGATGTTAAATGCCAGAGCTAAAGAAATTGTGGATGCTAGATTCTGGATACGCTTACATGGTGCGATATTTTACTGCGTTGTATGAAGTGGCATAGCAAAAGTACTGTCAAGCCGTATTAATAGTTTTCAATGCTGTAGATTTAGATCCGGGATACTATTTGGTGAAAGGGAAGAATATTTCAACGTTTTTTATATCGCACTTCAGCAATATGACAACAAAAACAAACTAACCAATCTCTAAAACAGTTTTTAATTTTAGGTATATTTTAGTTCTTCATTTACGATAATAATATGTGTAGTCAGTAAATTCAATTCGTTACACGAGAATGACTTTTATTTTGTTTTGAAAAATGATGATTGCTAATCTCCTCGATATGGATGCCATATATATCCAAGAAGTTTTAAAATTATGGAGATTCTGTAACACCCTAAAATCTGGTTGAAACAAATGTTTAAACTGTAAAGTGTTTTAATGCGTTTTAGAGGCATGGCAAAAGCGCTTTAACGCCATCCTAGTAGTTTTAGATGCAGTGATTAAGGTATGGGGAATTACTCGATAAAAGGGAAGAATATTAATTCTTTTATATCGAACTTCAGCAAAAAATAATTACAAACAAAAACAAATTAACGAATCGTGAAAACAGCTTTTAGGAATAGAAGTATATAGCATATGACTTTTGGGCATTACGAGCGCGAGCGGATGCAAAACGTTTTTCCAGCGGTATTAGACAGTACTTAACCAGTGACTCAGTTCCCCATATGCGTCTCTGTAGTTCAGTGGGTAGAGCATCTAAAGGTAATCAGAGGGTTGCCGGTTCGATTCCCGTCAGGGACTTATAATTCTTCTTATCAATCAACTTGAGGAGCGCTTCCTTACCAGCTTTTTTTCCCCCCAAATATATTGACTTCTTCATTTACAACTTTAAAACTTTATGTTTAGACGGTGTAATCAATTCAATACACGAGTACGATTCCGTTTAGTTTTTTTTCGAAAATCCAATAACGACGGTTCCCGAGTTAATTTTTAAGGCAGGGATAGATGGGGTGTTTATTTACCACCGGCATTGAACCAAAATTTTGGCTTTTTTACCATTTTAATTGTTCAACAAATAACTATCTGTTAACTACTAACTTAACATATCTAATATGAATATAAAATTGAATTGAATCAAAATCTCTCTTAATCCATTTCCCCTTTATTCGCCTCTTTATTACATAGTCTTGGAAAAATTTATGAAGTAGTCTGCACGAAAAAACAACATGTAAGAATTGCGCAATCGTGGAAAATGTCATTCCACTGGTTTAAAATCCATTGCAGGGTTCATGTTTTAGAAAAGTGATGCAGTATATAACTTTACCAATCTCTAGAAAAATGAAGGTGATACTAGCCTCAAAAGCTATCAACGTTTGAAAAGGCTCACCCTCCCTAACTTCTATTGTGAATTAAATAGACGATAGCAATTGCATCAAGGTTTGACCAACGGTACTTCAGGATTGTACCTGTTCAACTGCATAGTACAAATTCATTCAAATTTGTTTTGAAATTTATTGACAACAAATAACAGGATGTTGATGATAAATGATTCCAATCGAGTATTTCAAAATATTTCAAGTTGTGAAAATGTTTCCCGAACATCATGGGAAAATGCCACCAGCTTTCCTGGATATCAAGTACCACAAACTCGAGTTATTTAAATTTCTATTATTAAATGTCATTTTTGTGTATTCTTGTGTTGAGCCATCTCAGAGAGGGAAGTATGACCGAGGAGAATTCTACACTTTTGTTTTTTTTTTTTAAAAAATGCGGTGTAACCTCATCGGTCGAATTCACCGAGCTGAAGACTGGCGACGAGCCAACTGGTTTCATTCAATTACGAATTGTGAGATCATGTTGAGCACACCAAGTAATATAATGAAAGAATGACCGACGGCGCTGGTCCAGGTGAGCTGTCCCTTGTCATGTTGGTTCATCATGTGGATTATACACGGCAACGTGAAGATATACGTTAGACCACTCAATGCACCAGTGTACCTGCAAAGTGAACGACATCGTGTTGTGAGAAACAAGTAAGACCAACTGCACATCAAGATGACTACCACTACAGTTAGGAAATCTTAACAAGAAGACGTGGCTACTATCGGCTATGTATGGTGGAAGGGCTTTGCGGCCTTTAAACATATCCTTTCGGGTGGAGGGTCGGGGGAGGGGTTGGCCACCTGCTAAGGTTGAGAGTTTTTGACTCCTGTGGGCGGAAAACGACCCGACCGGAGGATACAACCAACTGGAATCTTGTGCTCCATAATACGGTTGAGCCAATTGAAAGGAGTCGTTAAAGTTCCTCACTCGGGGACACAACACAATGATCTGGCCAAAGCTCGAACACACGTCTCCAGATCTACGCGTCAAACATGCTTGAATGGATTTAGCCTTTTCTTCGACGCATCTATTCATAAGTCCTGGTATGTTTGGAACTTCAGTGGTTACATGGACGACTTGCGAGCGACTACGGCCTCGATAGACTGGAAAAATGAAGGCATTTCATCTGATTGCCATTTTGACTTCATCTTACGAGGAAAACTACATCTTCAACTTCATTTATTTCACATTTCCAGATTCTCCAGGTCAGCAAGAAGCGAATTAAATATATTTAGGTCAAAGTATTGGTACAAATTAAGTGAAACATGCAGGTAAAAGAACTAAATATAGATGACAATGAAGGAAATGCCTAGTGTCTAATAAAACTGTAGGTTTTGTGTTTAGACACTAAGTCTTGTTTAGTGCAATTTTTTAGGTAGGATTGAAAAAGAATAATAAACAACACAAACAAAAACAAAAACAAATGCACTCAAGGACAAAATACTAAACAAAGGCGACTGGATTTGGGCACCTCATTTGTTTCAATAAAAAGTGTTTCTTGATTTGTTTTGGAAAAAGAGATGTGAATCGACTTAATGTGGCTACGAATCTGATAACGGTATCGACGTTAATGAAACATGATGCAAAAAACACACAAATCAATGCACTTCGGCTTAATATGCTACTAACCTGATAATACTACCGACATGAGGGTAACACGAAGCAAACAGCACACATATTCCAATAAGCACTGCGTTGAAAACAGCCACTTGCTTAAACCTGCGACAAAGCAGAAAGGAATAAAATAAAAATTTATGTTAAGCTTACTCAAAACTTTTACAAACATATTTTAGTTACTACTCCACGTTTAAACCCCTATTTTCCAGTTTTATGTTAGAGTAAAAACAAAGTTTGAATGTAGCTGCTTGATAGTGATGAAGTTAAAAGGCCTTGGTCGAGATTCTAAGGGGCCGACGATCCGAGTGCTGGTCGCTGGATAAAACTAAGCTTTTCGCAAATGAAGTGCTAGTGCTTGAGACGTTAGCACACTTTAAAAACGTCCCATGGAGAAATTTTTTTGTAGCTACTGCTGATATCAGCGGTAGCTACTTTGTTGTGGTGTTAGTAAGAGTATGACCACAAGAGAGCAAGGAGAGTGTACGTAACTAATAAGCACGGGCAATAGGACGCGAACCTGGAACCGAGTTATTGAGTAAGTCAATCACGTGCGATTCTAATTCAGTCAAGAAGACGTCGCGTCGACTGCAGTTAGCGCTACAAACTTCCTTCATTAAACAAGACCTACTTGTTTTATTGCTGTAGCTTCAAGTAGTCCACGACTAACTATTTTTACACGATCTTACCGAGTCTCTCACTAACCGTGCACGTACTTGGCAAAGAAAATTTACATAACAAATCACAAAGAACCAGTTAAATACTTTATCTTCAGGGACACAAAGTTACTACAATTTTTCTTATATACCACAAACCCATGTTGGAACCTATAAATGTTACTTTGGTCGAATTACACACCCAGGATAAGATTCGCCAAAGAAAAACAGCATAATCTGTATTCGTACGATGTAAGCAACTAGTGGATATACAGTCAGGAGCTGAAACAAAAGGCCTATTCGAGCACCGAACGCCATTCCATCCCAACCGACAATGTTGTCCAGTAGTACCTATGGAAAAGCAACAATTTATTTACTTCAGTTTGGTAGAGAAGCATAAGGTCTACTTTAAAGTGTATTTATCAGTTGTGGGGTTTTTGTATGTACAGAATTCCCTTATCCCTTATTTTGTACATACAAAAACCCCACAACTGATATATCCCTTATCCTTCTATTAGTGATGGCAAAAAAAAAAAGTTCGATTACGATTTTTCTACGTCTTGTCACGGAGTAGTTACCAGCCTTCCTTCACGCCGTCAAAGTGAAACCGGAAATGATTTTTCAGAACTTTAAAAGCAAATTACACCATGGAGAAAAATCGTAATCGAATTTTATTTTTGCATCATCAATAGAAGGATAAGGGCATTTTGTACATACAAAAACCCCACAATTGATATATCCCTTATCCTTCTATTAGTGATGGCAAAAAAAAAAGTTCGATTACGATTTTTCTTTATGGTGTAATTTGCGTTTAAAGTTCTGAAAAATCACTTCCGGTTTCACTCTGACCGCGCGAAGGAAGGCTGGTAACTACTCTATTGTTTTCTGGTCAGTGACGTCGAAAGCAGAGTTTAGTGGATCAGTATCGATTCATCTATTTCAGAGGAGGAGTTAGATGTTGATACTCATATTTACTCTGACTACTTAAGTCTGCTTTCTACGTCTTGTCACGGAGTAGTTACTAGCCTTCCTTCACGCCGTCAAAGTGAAAGCAGAAATGATTTTTCATAACTTTAAAAGCAAATTACACCATGGAGAAAAATCGTAATCGAATTTTATTTTTGCATCACCAATAGAAGGATAAGGGCATTTTGTACATCGAAAACCCCACAAATGATATATACACTTTAATTGATTCTAAGCGTTGCGCTTGTTGAATCTGGTTGGTAATGAAAAATCAGCGGTGTTGCCCATACGTGCTAACAGGGAGTTTAAGATGTGACGTCGACAACATCGACAACGACAGCTTTCGAAATACACACTTCTTGCTTCCATTTTTCAATCACGTATGGCTAGTTTACTTTCATTTAAGTCCTAGTTGCGTTTTGTAAATAGAAAAAGAGATAGTTTTTTCTTAAAGGTGTAAATGAAGATTGATAAAATTTTCTGTAGGTCGTTCTTATACCCGCGAAAACTTAAAATTAAGCTTTGCACGTTGTTATTTTCAAGACGACGGCGTGCAGGTGGCCAGCACGGTGCATTCCAACGTGCAGCTATTGTATAATTCACTACTGTTCTCTGCTGTCGGCATCGGTGTTGCCGTACTCGTATCTTGAGCTCCATAATAACATGGAGACAGCCAGTAAAATGGAACTGAGGCCTCACGGGTCCTAAAAATGGTTTGAGCCTGAGTGTTAGCAGCCATGGCAAGCTGTGTATGTTACTTGTCCACGGCTACTGACACCGAGACTCCTTAATACATCTGTTACAAACCTTAGTTCCTACTGACCCGTGAGGCCTTATCGGGGTCACTTTACTAGCTGTCTCTGTTTCGTTAGCACGTATGTCTAACACTACTGTGCTAAACAACACTACTGTCACTACAAGCATGACAATAGTCATCATCAATACCAAGAACGACCAATTCCACTTTTTTTATTATGGTTATTATTAATCATGATCATCGTTATTGATCATTACATTTACCATGACAAACACCATAACTATTGTCATACTGGATATTTATATTACGATAATCATTGTTATTTTAAATCATTATTACGATCTTCATTATCATAAATATCACCACTTAAACTAGCACAATTATTGTTCTTGTTACTGGTATCATTATCATCAATAACATCATAATCATAATCATCGAGATCTAGCATCATTACCACAGCAACTGCCATCAACTTTGATTTCATCATCTTCATCAACAATTATTTTCATTATCGTTATTATTATTATTATTACTTTTATTATTATTTGATTTTCTATCAACATTATCGGTATATCTTCATTTTTGTTACCATCACCTTTACAAAAACATTAAAGTTATTATTCTCGCCCTAATTTGGTCTTACATAATCATCGCTCCTAATCAGGGGCTGTTCTCGCCTTCGTTTAACTTCATAGGTTATAGCAACAGACTGGGGCAATATCACGACATGTTACCTCACTAATGCACGATTTCTCCAGGGGGAAAGCTGAATAGAACACCACAGCTACAGACATGTACGACAACATAACCAGAATGTATGCTATACTAAGATCACGACCCTGCAACAATGGCAACAATAAGATTATTTAGTTAGTTTACACGCTCTTTTTAGGTGTGTTTGCACATGGATGAAAAGTACCACTTTATAAAAAAAACAAAACGTGGTTACCGTTTTGTACAGGCATATGCAAATATCAGTTAGTTGTGGAGAAGTCTCGAGTTGGTATCATAACTTTGCATTAGCTTGAGCAAACGCGGTAGAGCTCTGGGGTTTTTTTTATTCTTAAGTAACGCACGGCCATCACGGACACTCTAGAAGCAGCTAAAGGTGTACCGTAGTTTAGACTTATCACATATTAGACCTGTGAAAACTACCCATGATGTACTAACAGTTCCTTGTTAATTGTAGGTATTTTCCTCACCAAATGCTTTTAAAAAATCTGAAGTCAACGGATTACAAGGGAATCACACATAAAAAGAAGTGTATGCAACTGCCGACTGTTCGGGAATGGGACGAGTTTGACGGCAGAGGTGCTTTGGATTGTTTTTAGGTAGGGTTGATCTTATTGATTTAAATATAGAACGTCTGTTAACAGAAACAACGAAGTATATCTAGATATTGCATGTGTTCCCGGTTACAAAACGGAGCCAAGCCTACCCATTTGAAGTGTTACCATAATTTTATAAAGAATGGTCCAAAACTTTGCCACAAATACACTGTAGTTTGTGAAATGAAACTTTAAAGATCGATCCATCAATTACACGCGTCTGTACCATTTATTGGGTTTAACGAAACGGAGGTATTTTTGTTGATTCTTGTAGGGCACAGTGCATTTAAGACTTCACTGAACTTAATTGTAGCGATTTAGCACCTTTTTTAAGAGTTGCTTTATTACGTTACAGTCGACTTACGTTATTTTCAGGATGCTTTTGATTTCTTAATATCGACAAAATGCAGTTATGGATGAAGTACGCCAACGACAGGGTCCCGACCAATGCAGGGAACTTGTCACTGACAACTAAAACAACAAAGATAAACATAATTTGTGGTTATTGAACGAGCGCCAAAAGGAACGTTACTTAGTGACATGTGTGCCGTGCGTACCACAAGCCTTGTGGAGCAAGTGAAGTGGGATCGGGGCCCAGTTGTTCAAAGACTGATTAGTCCAAACCCATGGTTAAGTTTTTAATCAATGCCTATGTTTTTACGGTCTCTTCAATAAACCCCTTCCGGTGGCTGGTATATCGGAGGATAATATCCGCGGCTGATAGATTGTCCGAAAATGAACAATTCGCTTCTCTGCCAACTGAGAAAATTTGAGGAAAATCTATCAGCTAAGGACATTATATCCTCCGATATACCAGTAAGCTAAAAAGGGACTTATTTATTCTATAACCCTCCCAATAATTTTTTCTTCGAAAAAACTTTGTGTAATTGTGCAGCGGTGAAAATTTCTCTCTTCTGCACGCTAATTGAATGGAATGTAAACTCTTAGTTTTAAGTTTAAGATATCTTACAGAAACTGGATAGGTTTAGTTTAGCTTGTTATTGAAACTGTTGTGGAGTGGACTCGTAACTTTTTTTGTCTTCAAATAGTTTATGACGTACTTTGACGACCCCTTTGCGCTGTTTGGCACTGCTTTTGAAACAGGCGTTTTTAAGGTTCTTCGTTGTTAGCTCGGCGAAATGATTGATTTCCTTGTCTATTGATTCAAACTTGTTCAAACTTTGAAAAATAACGATTGTTTTTTAATTAAAAATGGCCGACAAAAACGCAGGGCAGTTATCAAATTCGAAGGGGTATATTGGCTGATAACCTACTTCCGATTTTGTACCACGTGATGCCTTTTAACAAATGAAATTGCAAGAAAATTATTGGGTTGGTTATAAACGTCAATACTGTTTGAAATTCTGAGCAGTATTTGTAGAAAAGAAAATTCTTCCTGGTAAAGATACAACTGTTTGAACTTTTCCTTTACCCGGTGTTAAAATTAACTGCAATACGATGGAGCTCTTATTGGCCATTTTTCCAACTACTATTCTACAAAGCAACATCTGATAGAGTTAAAACTAAAACATACGTGATCACACCGAACTCCCTTCAAAGTACAGCTGAGCCCTGATAACTCAGACCCTCCGTAACTCGAATTCCCCGCTAACTCGAAGCAAAACTGATCTTCCCCTTTGATTTGTCTTATATATTTACTGTACATTACCTCCTTTAATCAAAACCCTGATAATTCGAAGTAACTTCAGTTTCATTTTGCAATTCGAGATATTTGGTTGTATTACACTTACGTGGAACTGGTTCTTTGCTATGGAAATCCAAATGAATTCCCCAAGTTGACGCTTTTACTATGACAAATATAATTATGTACATGACAGCAAGTGTGCCTGAAACGAGAAGAACGCTGAATGAATATCTTGATCCACAAAATAATTTCAGAGGTTTGTATGGAAAACGAAACGGCGCACTCGAAAAAAGCCAACCTTGTACTGAAGCAGGCAAAACAAAGGCTGAATTCTGTCGCTGTTTCCTCATCTCGAATTTCCGTCACGCGTATTTCATATAAATATGAAGTATAGAAAAAAGGCCCTGTTTGTATGAAAAGGTTGTCCCTTTAACTTAACCTGCATTTTTTATGAGGTTTTGAACTCAGGACAACTAGGCACTGCGTTTACGGGGCGAGACGACCGTGGTAAATAATCTATAAAGCATAAACACTAAATCAAAATGACTTCCAGGTATGAGTTGTCCCAGAATGAAGGGTCAAACTGTTTACATGAAGAAAGACGTTCCAGGTGGAAGAGATATCTTGCTCCAGCTAGCCGAGTTGTCTCTTGTAACTCTTCTAAGTGAGACACCGAGTATACGGTTAGCTGCTTTCTACAAAGAATTGTGTTAATGTTGTCTCGTCTCGAGTAACTCAACCAGGAGAGATATTCTTTAGTGTTGGGACAATTTTCCTCACCTTAACAGGGCCTTAATTGGGAAGTAAAGATTTTTGAGTTTTTGCAATTAATCAATAGAGAAGGCACTTCTGTCAGAATACTTTATACAACTTCAATTGAAATGGGGTAAGCGTTTTAGTATAATATCCCAGCGAGGCAACTAGTGTATGGAAGACAAAAGAAAGGCTTATAAGAAAAAAAATGCTTTTATCATTAATTTGAATCACACAACAAGAAAAAACTCACGCATGAGCAGCCTAATTTACAACAAATGATTGTTGAATTTTTGAAACTAACCAGAATGCAATTAATCAAGAAAAAAGGCGCTTAATTTGTCATAATACTTTATACTAAAACACTTATTCTACGTCAATTGAGGAGGATACTGAGAGAACATGATTCTACTGAACGCGAGTTCACTAAGCCTCTGCCCAACAAAATTGACATAGAATAAGCGTTTTAGTGTATATCAGCAAGGCAACTAGTCTATGGAAGACAAAAGAAAGGCTTATCAGAAAAAAATGCTTTTATCATTAAATTGAATCACAGAGCATGCAAAAAAACTCACGCATGAGTCCCCTAACTTACAACAAACGATGTTTAGACAGCTTGTCAACTACAAAATACCGTAAAGTGGCGTAAAACAGAGAGTATGTTTCCCATTCTTTCATAGCAATTTTTTTTAATATTGTGATTTAAAGGGATTCGAAAGGGGTTCGAAGTAACTGCTTCCGTTGGCCATTTTGTTTCGGTATCATTATCTAATATTTCGGAGGCAAATATTGCCTCACATCCACTATTTCTAAACCAGTCAAATCGTACATAGCCGAGCTGGTAACATATACTAAAGAAAGTTATTTTAAAGCTAGAAAAGAAGACTTACCTAAAGAATTGAACTTTGTAAAAAAGGTTGGAGACTTAATACAACAGAGTGGGAAGAGGACAATGACCAGAAAAAACGGGACGCTGTATCGCTGTCTCCACACACGATGGAAACCTTTCGTGTCACTCTTCACTTTAATGTGTGTGCTGGGAGTTGAAGATTCATGGGGTCCAACTCGGCACAGAACTGTAAAGAAATGACTCAATTTTTACACCTTTCAGTTACTTAAGACCAGGCAAAATCCTGCAATCTGATTGGCTACTGAAATGGCAGGGTTAAAAACAAGGACCCATGCTATAAAATGGATAGCTCCTCCCAAATTTGACACCTTTCAAAGTTCAAATTTTGGACCAAGCAGTGTTTCAACTTCTCTCTGAACGATAGAAATAAAGAAATTTATTCATTATAACCATGAAAATTTAAACATTCACAATCGTTTCGTCCATACAGTAGTGGTAAAAAGAAATGCGAGTGAAGTTCGTTTCGTTTCGTTCTTCGTTTTATAAGATATTTTGTCGAGATTCCAGGGAAATTTTGTACATTTCTCACGTTGTCACAACTCCCACAAGTTTTGCTCGTTAGAGTATAACACGTGTCTCGTGGAGACTTCGTGCATTTAATGCTAGCATTTCTTTTTTCCGCTGTAGTATATCATGTTTCGTTATAATTCCCCTCTGCTTGAAAAGGAAATCAACAAAAATTAATGATTCTGAAGTAACACATAAATAGTCCGTTTATTTTATATCATGTCTCTTCGGAGGTTGAATGCCAACTAAAGATGACGAGCGCCTGGATCAGGCCCTTTTATAGTGCGGGTCCCTGTTAGATATGGCTACACGGTGCAAATTTGCTTGCAACGTTGCGCGCAATGGAAGAGTTGCACCGTGCAGCCACCTCTGAAATTGTTGCACGCAACGTTGCGCGAAGTAGAAACCGATATTGCAAGCAACGACTTCACCGTGTGACTACACGAAGGGTTTCCTTGCACGCACCGTTGCATGCATGCCTTTATCCTGTAACGACAACGGCCATATATTTCGGTTTCTTTTTCAAATTTCTATCTAAAATAGAAAAAGCATACAATAAATAGCTTACTAGAAACAACCAAAGGTTTGTAAGTTTTTGAGCTGGCATTTCCGACGAAATCCCTAGCTAACTTCTTACTCATTTAGTTTACTGTAAAGCTTATTTATTAATATTTCACCTTTTCTTGAGACAGTAGATTCGTTGAATGACACATTGTGCTTTTCGTCAAATTCATTATTAATGCTTTCTGCAACATAAGAAACATAACGGTCATACACGCAGTATCTACAAAGGTTGAGTGGATTTTCAAACTGTCACCTCCAACAGGGCGTGTATAGCAAACACTAACCCAAGCTTACGATTCTATTAACAACATTTTAAGAACATTTGAGATTAAAATACCTAAAATATTTAAAAACTTTTAGCCTCGGCAGAAAAATAATGCGTTCTTTTGAAAAAGGAACTCAACGCAGTCTATAGCTCTCCCGCAACAAGCATTCAAACAAATTACTGGTTGAGAATAGATATAATTATGACGTCATCCAGACAGTATACAAAATAAATTAATTTGATTGATTTGTCAAATAATGTTCGTGTGCAAAAGAATTTGATGTTGATTATTCATCACAAAAACGCACATTAGTTTTGTTTAGTCAATTTTATTGCAAAAAGCCGAGTTTTAAAAAAAGTATGACGCGCTTTTGCCATAGTGCACACATTCATCGCACATTCGTTAGATGTTTCTTTTTGGATTATAGGCAAGCCCGCAAACAGGTGGTCTTAATCCCGACACGAAAATGGAGAAACGCCGTCGGATCATTAAGCTCATGAGCTATGTTCGCGAGCCTAAAGTATCAATTTAAGTGAAGAAAATTTAATACACAAAAGCCTTTGTCCTACCGTGAATGAAAGTTCCAGAGTTGTACAAAAAGTTGCTCATAAGAACCCAAAACACAATGGCGGCACCAACAATGGCTAACACGGAGAATATAATTGCCACAAACTCGCCAGGGCGGCCTAAACGTGCTTTACAAACATCTGCAAACTCTACAACTTGTCCAGCTTTAACTAAAACATAAAATTGAAATGAATATTTGATACTAACTAGGTTTGAAATAGCATTATACTAGATTAAGGTCTGTTTACTAATTAAATCTTACCATTTAGAGAAACTTAATATATAATATGGACCAATGCATGTATCATTTATTTTCTCAGATGCAAAACAAACGGGGGGTGAAAAATTTCATAAAATCTTAATAAACGGGGGGAAGGAGAAATTTCTGAAAAAGCCGGTTAAAATAAGACAACAGAGACCAGCAAAGAAGTAGGAAAAGTTTTTTTAATTCTAAACACTAGATTCTTGTTGCGCGTGCTGTAATTCAAGCAAAAACAGAGAAAGACGAACACTGAACATGACACTAATCAGTAAAGTCTATATCTTGAAATTTTTACCACTTGATGATCGTATCAGAACTTAAAAAGTTGATAAACGGGGGGGGGGGGTCTTAATTCCCGGGAGTGGAGGAAAAAAACGAAAAATTAATATGCGTCCGGGAAAAATGTATATTACAATGAAAACAACACTGTCCTTTAAATCCAGCCATGGATAATAAAGGAGATGTTCTGATACCCAGACAAAATGTCGTTGATTCGATCAAAGAAATCCAAAACATGATATCTCGCAAGTTCAACACCCAAATACTCAAAGTTATACATGGGGAAGAATTCCCGCGTTTCATATTCTGTAGGCTTGATTATTGGCTAATTTCAGAAATTTACATGACTTGGTTACGATTTCCGATATTTTACCAGCAATTAAGACTGATCACTCAGCTATACTGTTAGATTTAAATATAACAATAGAGCAAAGTAGCTCTGTGAGGACCGGGATATTGGAAACTAAACACCTCACTCCTGATGAACGAGACCTATATCAATACGATAAAAAATAATATGCCAATATGGATTGAAGATGGAAAGGAATTGTCAGACAAAGATCAAAATGGGACTGGATTAAATATAATAATATAGGAAAGTCCTCTATGCATTTTTAAAAAGAACTGGCTAAATCGATGCGTGATAAAGAAAGTAATTTGAGTAAAAAATATGAATATTTGCAAAAAGAAATTGAAGAAACTCCTAGCGAGGATACAAGAATAGCACTGGAGCAGATAAAAAACGAATTGGAGTCCTTTTACGACGTAAAAGTTCAATTAATTATCATTCGTGCAAAGGCAAGATGGCACGAACATGGAGGAAAAAACAGCAAGTATTTTCTGAATCGAGAAAAACGTAATCATGTAAAAAAGCACCCAGAAAGTTGCACGCTAGCGGTGTTATTACTACTGGCCCCTTAAAAAATTTTTTTGAAAGCCCAGAAAAAATTTCATAAAAGTTTGTATAAAAGCAGAGAAACAAATTTATGTGCGCACGAAACAGAACAATTTTTTGATGAATCACATACACCAAAACCTCGGGCGAGATGCGAGATCTGTGCGAGGGTAAGATAAACATACTTGAGTATGAAAATGTACTGCAAACATTTGACACGGGAAATAGTCCAGGTAATGATGGAATCCCGATTGAATTCTATAAACAGTTTTGGCCAATCTTTGGCAAAACACAGGTCGAGTCTTTTAATGAAGCATATGACGAGAATGAAATGTCTGTCTGTCAAGAAACAAGCTGTTATAACTCTTCTTGGAAAAAAAAGGACAGGACATTTTTAGGGAAATGGAGACCCATTTCTCTCACTAACGTCGATTCGAAGGTTACCTCTAAAGTGATCGCATTGGGAATCATTAAGGTACTCCCCGACATAAATCATTACATTCAAACTGGTTACGTAGAGAATTGATACATTTGTGAAGTACCTAGATACATTTTAGATATTATGAATTTTACTAAAATCACTAATACTGCTGCAGTGCTCTTATTTGTCGATTTTCAAAAAGCTTTTGATAGAACTTTTGAGTGGAGTTTTATGATTAAAGCCTTGGATACATTTGGATTCCATCCAAGTCTCATTCGTTGGATTGAACATTTTTACACGAATATAAGTAGTTGTAATATAAGTAATCGGTTAACCACGCAACACTACAAAATTGAAAGAGGGGTAAAGCAAGGAGACCCCTTATCGCAATACCTTTTTATCATTGCAATTGAATTATTAGCAACTGCTATTCGTAGATCCGGAGATATTCAAGGCATTAAAATTGGGTCTAATGAATCTAAAATTATTCAATATGCAGATGATCTGACAGCAACTCTTGATGATGTCGATTCAGCTGAAGTGTTATTTAAATAACTCAACCACTTTGAAATGTGTTACGACTTAAAACTAAATTACACAAAAACTGAAGCGATGTGGATTGGTTCATCTTGTAACAACGTCTCCTCTCCTATACAGGCTTGAAGTGGTGCAAAAATGTAAAAGCTTTGGGAATTAATTTTTCATATAACGAAGAAGTTATACAAAAAAAATTATTTTCTTGATAAATCAAAATCGATTCAAGAACAAATACAGTTATGGAAATGGCAAGGACTATCTCTACATGGACATAATTATGGTTCATCGTTAACAAATTTTTTGAAAATTGTTTTGATTTTTGAGGTCTGCCGCTGGAGAGAAAAGTCTGTACGATAACTAGAGTTATTAACCTAGTTTTAGCCAATTAGAGCATATGAAAAAGTTAGCCAATTAGAGTATATGAGGTCTGCTGCTGGAGAGAAAAGTCTTTACAATAACTAGAGTTATTAACCTAGTTTTAGCCAATTAGAGCATATGAAAAAGTTTATATTATTTACCTAAAAAACAGTATTGCTGTATAACAACCTACAATATTAAAGAGTTTCTTTGTTGTGCAATTATTAGGACAAAGATTCTGTTTAACTAACTGGGCCTTGAGTATAATAAATTGTATAGTACGATGTTTTAATT
>JAOBRD020234385.1:0-25007 GCA_027575215.2 Hydrozoanthus sils
GATATGAGGTGACCTAGCCAACTCGGCGCTTCGCGCCTCGTCGGCTATCTAACACCACATATCCAACGCGCGTTCGTGGAATAATTGTTAAATATATATATATTATTGGAACATAATTTGAAAATTGCCAGCCTCCAAGTTTTCATTTTCCATTTTCCAATTTTTCTTTTCCGTTTTGATCATTTTCCAAACTATCAGGACCAAAATTTTCAGTTTCAGATATTAGTAGTACAAAGACTATGCATTGGTTAGTCTTAGCAAAAGCTTCTTGCACTAATTTTGATGCTCTGTTAGACAGTTTGAGTTAGCATTCCTTTAGTAACAGACCTGGCCGAAAATATTCCTCAGGCTGAAAGGTTTTTGATCAACCTCAGGGTCTATGCAACTCTTAAAATGGCAGATTTTGTTTCTACCAAGTCAAAAACCCAAACCTTCCTGGTGTGAGTTTTCGAAATACCTGGTGAAAATTGTATTTCTTTCAAGTTAGTTATATCATAAATTCACATGTTTTTTTTCTCGGTTTTTTATGTGTCACAAATAGTTTAGAGTGAATACTTGTGAAAATAAAGTAAAATAGTGAGCCCAGGATTTTTTTAATTGGTATTATTTAAATTTTGAACTTTTGGGCTACGCATGTGTCTCACTGGAACAATCACCTCACCCTGAACTTTTGAAATAATAACTTATCCTGAACATAAAAATTGTGGCAGGTATACCAGCCATGCAATGAACTAGAATCAAGTGGTTATGTTGTGTGGGTTTTGATCTCTCTTGATACTTGAGGCGAAAAGCTTGCTTTTTTCCAGAAATTCGACTTGAAATATTTTTTGCTCAGCAAGTAAGTTGAGTTATTTCATAATTCGAGTTCATCACATAGATCAATGTAAAGGCAACCTGCAAAAATACTTTCTGGTCAGCAAAGTTTAATGCAACGGCTCAATTACTGCTCCCGTAGAGGCACTTTTTCACTCACTTTCCAAAAGCTGGTTCCATTACCATGGCAACAGTAGACCAAAACATTGTTGTGTTGGTAATGTTTTGCACCAGGTAAGTGGAATATGGTAGAAGTTTCTTCAAAAGTTAGTTTTTGGCCAAATTTGTATTTTAGGGGCCCATACCAACCTCGTACCCAGGCTCTTTGGATACCGTGGCAAAACACGACACGTAGCTTGAGTTTTTGTAGCTACAACTGATATCAGCGGTACCGCTGAACTATGGTTCTGAATAGGTTTAACTGTCATTTTCAATTATTCATAAGTTTTGAAAGCTCAAGAAATTTAATAAAACATAATTATTATCACGCTTGTTTGTTTCATTCGGGGATGGCCAATGCTGTGTTCATCGATTTTAATTTTAGAAGACAGCGACGTTCAGTATCACTGTCCCGCCTTACGTATCAATATTGATTTAAGAACTAATTTTTTTATCCCGTCTATGTCCAGATGTAGCTAGTTGTGTTGTATCATAAATTTAGTATACACACTATATATAGAAATTTCTAATTATGTTTTTGGTATTATGATTTAGTTCTCGGGGTATTTGTAAGTTTAGGCAATACGCCAGTAGGCTGGATGGAAATATGAATTATTTTCAATCAACCATTTTGGATAAAGCAGCCGAATAGAGTCTTGGTTGATTATGTTTCCCTCTTGATAATTTTAATAAATACCTTGAGAAAACTTCAATTGTTTCAAACTGATATTTGCTTTTAAAAATGATATTTTCAAACGTTTAAAAACTAAATTTTCAATAAACCGCTCAACTTTCTTTCCGCTCGTGATCTCAGCTCTGTCAACATGCAACACATCGCTTTAGCCAATATTTATTTCAAATTATATCAGCATTTTTATGTGCTTTTGTTGTGCTTGTAAAAAAAGTTATAAAATATAAAACCGACACACGATTCCATACAAATTCTACCCTTTTAAACATTTAATTTTTGTAAGCTATTTAGATTTTGTTTCTGCCAAATAACGAACCTAAGCTAATCGAGTATGTACAGATGACAAACAAACTGGAAACAGTCTATTAAAAGTCGGTCTTTAGTACGACCTTGACAACCAACAAATTTCGTCAATCACTTCAGGAGGTTTGTAAACAGGGTGTTTCGTGCCAAAGCAAAGCTTAAAACTGTTCATTTAATCTCTTCTTTCATAGTTCGAAAGAACAAACACCCAGATATCTTCCTTGACAGTGCTAGCTCGATTCAAACGTGCGGTATAAGATAAATATATCTACCTAAACTTTAATCTATTATACACATACAATCTTAGTTTGACTTACTGATGAGCGGGAGGCTACACGACTATACTCTTATCATATTAAATATGAGACACAATTTTGATAGTCATGACTTAGTTGAAACCGAGATTTTCTAGTGAAAACAAATGATTTTGTACCACAACAACTTGCTAAAATAATGAGATCTTATACTAAAATATGGAAAGGCTTTCAGAGTAGCCATAAAGATATACTGAACAGAAACTAAATGGCGTTACATATGTTTACATGTTTATATAAGTTTGCATCGCCCGGACCAATTTTCCTACTTCCAGCTTTTGATTCCGTTGATTTTGGGCAAAAAATACTAAGCAAAGTTGCTCAAACAAAGGTCTAACAATCGAAACGTCAGCACCTCTAACTCCTCTAGAACTTCCTAGGGAGAACATTAAAACTCATTTGACTTTTTAAGTTAATCAACTACTAGTAATCCCAGATTATAAAGTGCGTACGACGTAATGGTGTTGAAAAATCAACAGGGAACCCAAGTTTACCACATGCAACCCAGCTGAATGTCAGCAGCCGTCAGTGGACAGCTGTTCGGCCTTTTTGCCATTCATGCCTGACGTCGCGTCCGTCCTGCGGCGCGGTACAACTAACAAAAAGGCTCAAGACAATATAGATGAATTATTTGCATCATCAGTAAAAAGAATGAAATTTTTATCTGTATATCAGGACACTTGTAGTATAGTGTACCTACATCAAACGTAACATTAATGTTCATCGTCTATGTCTTAAGAAATAGAATAAATCAATTTGCGTGCATTTATGTTACAATGTATATGAATAATGCCATAATCCGATATCACCAATAATATATATATGTCGCTTAAGCGACAAAAGGAAATAACTAAATGTAATGAAATATTTATGTAAATTACAAGATGAAAACTAGCAAGACAGCAAGTTTGCATTCAGCCTTCTGTTTCTGAAGTTTCGCCATTTTAACAGTATAGTTTAATTGAGTGAATTCGAAGCAGTTGACTCGGAGATATATAAGAAATGTCGACCAGGAGACATTGAAATCAGGCAAGTATTTTTTTTCTGTTCCGAAAGCGGAAAGGAAATCCCAAAGCATTTAACTTCTTGTGAACCTTTTTTACATGTATACTAAAGCGGCTCTCTTTTATTTATACATGTATCTAAAAAAATGCTTGTAAACTGTTGCACATAAAAAAAACAAACGACAACTGAAGCCAATGGCTTCCATGATCATTCTTGTCCGATCAGGGTCAAGTCGACTTTGTACACTGACTGCAATCTCAGTGGCTTTGTTGCTTTAAATATACTAAGAACGAATAACACCGCTGTTTTAGTGACAATTGTATCTATGTAAGCCGCGGGTGATTTCTGCCTTTCCTTATGCGGATTTCAGTGGTCGTTGTAGTCAAGTTTTGGAAACAAATCTACACCTGTTGCCAGGCATAAAGACTATAAAGACTACAAGTCAGTTAGTCTAGTTTTATCCGTTAATAGACAAACAGGATTTTTTAGGTTTAAAGTGAAGTCGTTCATCCATCCTGACAAGGTGTTTTTTGTCTGATATTCAGGGATTTATTACGGCTTGTCTCAAGTAAAGCATTGTGAAGAGAAATAAAGCTGCCATATTGTCTTGCCGGCGCCGGTTTACCGCGCGAGTTTGATAAAGGAGAGAAGGCCGGCAGAAGTGACTCCTCTTTTTACGCGTATTCGGCAAACGTCGTGAATAAGTGCAATTGAGGTAGGTTAGGTTGAGTATGAATTAAAAGAATAAAGTTTCGTAACTTAAATTGATTTAAATCGGCGATTGAAAAAACAATTCAGTGGTATTATTATGTGACAAAAACTAAGCATAGTCGACATTAAGTTCATGTTGCTTTAAAGTTTAAGAGTTTTTGACCCAAATTTAATTTTTTAACCGGTTTTAACAACAATTTCAAATTTTCACCACAAATCTGTACGTGCATATGCATATTAGGTAGGACTTTACATTCGTGTTGATATTATCATTGTTACTTAGCAGTATTAAATATCATCACCATAACCAAGACTGCTTTTCTCACGTTTAATCTCTATACATTTACCACCAATATCTAAAACCAACAGGAAGAGTTTGAGAGGGATCCGTTTTCAAAGAGGAAACTCAAGTATAAGCTCTTTGATTAAGTTTACTTGCATGGCGTCTCGTGTTGAAACTCAACTGAATACATGTTAGCCGATAAAAAAAACTACTGACTCAGCGGCGTAGCCAGCTTGTAGGCCTAGCTGCAGACCTGGGCCTTCAAATTATATTTTGACTAGAAAAAATGAAATATTGAAAAATCAGTTTGATTATATATTGTTAAAAAAAAAACGAGGAAAGGGAACATGTTTTCGAAAGTACCTGTAAAAATTTTTGTTTTTCAATGAACGCTGCGTGGTTGTTACTCGTTGTGGATGACAGAATCGAATTCGTCCTGGTGTTGTTACAAACGAGTGGAGAAAAGACTTAGCTAATAAATACAACAGTCTCAGTCCCATGGGCCTGCAAAATTTTCAGATCATGGATAACGCCACAGACTGTTTATGTGGTATATAATACAAGAAAGTAAGTGTTGTTCTCTATCAATTGTACAACATAGTCGCATGCTTAAGCGGCCAGCGGTGTAACAAACATTTTCTTAGCGTTACCGTGACGCGAAAAAATATTCGCGTTCAATTCACGAACCAGTTGTTCGGTTATATCGCACTGTCGTCAAGTCTTGAGGCTTACATTAAAGATGGATGGTTGTTCATCTTTTCCCTTGTTGTGATCAAATACAATGCGATTTTGAAATGCTCCGATCAAACTCAGATACCTTATTATTGTTTTGCACAGCCTCAGAAAACACGGAAAATATACGGAAAATAGCAAGTGTGCTAAACTGAATGAAAAATGGTATAGAACCGATTGCCAGCTTTTGTCGAATGGCTCTCTAAATTGACCAAATGTATATGTACTTTCACGATCTCATCCCGATGTACGTGTAATAACAAACGGCTGAGCGTTTTGTTATTTAATTTAAAGCTCAGAGTTTTTATAAGAGCTGGGTCCAAATGAGAAAGTTAAGATAAAATACATTTACGGAAAGCGAAAATTAGAACACCAAATATTATCTAATATTCAGTGAAAAGTTTTACTAGCTCAGTGTCATCCCAGTTATCAGATTTTAAGCTTTATTATCAGCCGACTCGGTTAAGTTGTATTCATGCGTTGAATTCTGTTGCTACTGCTTTTAAAAGATATATTAGCATATACGTTCTGGTCTTAAGCAGATAATCCTGCGAGTCAACTGCTGGTCATTAACCAAAATTTAGAAAATTTTAAATTCTTTAAAATACAGGTATTAAAGTCTACAGTTTAGAATAGATATCCAGTTAACAGTAAGCATTTCACCGTTAAAACGTTATAGGCCAGCACAATGCTTTGTTTGACACTCGTTTTTGTCGACAAACTCTCAGTTGCAAGCCAAGACAATCACACCTTTATCACAATCTCTGAAACTGTTTCTAAACAAAAGTGTCATTTTGTCGACTTTCAATTTGCTCTGCGTGTGTTCCTAAGAAGTATAAGTTTGATTTATCATAAGCTGGCAAACGAAATAATATAAAACGCTGTGGCGACAACATTTCGCTAGGCATCACACAGGGTCTTTTCACATTCTTAATATTCATTTCCTGTCATAATTACGGTTGAGGAGAATGATTCCCTTTTGTGGCAGCTTATGAATTTTAAGAAAGAGACATACAGCTTTTATTAAAAAAGCAACTTTGATTAAGTATCCGGACAATTCTATGTTTGCTATCTTAGCCACAGGAATTGAGAAATATGCCGGCCAGGTTCAGACACATTTAAGTGTTCAACTGTACATGTTTATTTATAGAACCTTCAGTCTTTAGAACATTTGAATTAGAAAAAGGTTAGATGTTGATAAGCTCTCTAACTAGGCCCTCAAAAGGTCTTTTTTATATTGCCAGACAGATCAGAGCCTTGTCTTTGAGTTATAAGATAATCGAATAAGGTAGTTTTAGAAATCTTATCAATGAGTTATGTTGTTGAGTATTCGAATAAGAAACTAACTTGAAGGTCTTGTAATTTCGAAACTACTGATTTTGAGTTTACGGAATTAATTAACTAGCATCTAACCTATCCTTACTTAACTCAACCCCTTCAGTCTCAGCCAGTTTATCAACATCTAACTTCTCCTTACACTGACCCAACCCTTTCAGTTTCAGCCAGTTATCAACATCTAACTTCTCCTTGCACAACTCAACCCTTTCAGTCTCAGCCAGTTTATCAACATCTACTTCTCCTTACATAAATCAACCCTTTTAATCCCAGCAAGCTTATCAACATGTAACTTCTCCTTACATAAATCAACCCTTTCATTTCCAGCAAGTTTATCAACATCTAACTTCTCCTTACATAAATCAACCCTTTTAATCCGAGCAAGTTTATCAACGTCTAACTTCTCCTTACACAACTCGACCCTTTCAGCCCCAGCCAGTTTAGCAACATCTAATTTCTCCTTACATAACTCAGCCCTTTCAGTCCCAGCAAGTTTATCATCATCTAATTTCTCCTTACATAACTCAACCCTTTCATACCCAGTAAGTTTATCAACCTCTAACTTCTCCTTACATAACTCAAATACATCAAGACTTTTTGCGATGAGAAGAAAAGAATTGATCAAACATGGCAAAATACTAAAAAGATGGAAAGCAAAATTCTCTTCAACTAGTAGCATGAAAAGTATAGGCTCTAGTAGGGAGAATTTGGGGAAAAGCCTTTCGATGTATTTTGGGCTGATTGGGTGGTTTACCTTCTAGTTGCCCTGACGGAAACCATCAACTCAAAGAAAATGGTCGAAATATGGATGCAGCAGTCCATTTCACGGTTCCTGCTAACCAAGGTAACTAAGCTTCTACATGAGACCGAGGCGAAGGTTGTCCTGACACATTTGGAGAAGTCGAAATAATAGACATGCTATATGCACTAATAAGTTTCTTTCTTATGATAATCATTTCCACTTCTCTAATTGTGCCAGGACAACTTTCGCCTCGGTTTCGTATAGAAGCTTAGAACCGCGAAACGGGCTGTTGACCTTTCCTGATGTTGGCAAGGCTATACCACAATGCCCTACGGATCAAACACCGCTAAATGAGGCTCATAGAAGGACGCAGTTGGTGAAAGTCTTCTATTTACTAGTAACACTTTGAAAGTCAAAATTGAAATTTACAGATTTTCTTTGTGCGTTTTTATAAGCAAGTTTAGGTTTTACATGCGCTAAGAACTGTGGGTAATTGGACAGGTCGAGGACGCGTGCCTCTGGAGCCACTTTTGAGGTTGTCTTTGGGTTGTCTGGAACATTTTCTTTCGGATCTCATTTTTTCTGTACTGATTTGTTCTTATTTTAATTTTTTTATCAAGGGATAAAAACGGTACCACACAGCGCCTATTGAACTAAATAATGTTTTCTTTTATATTTTTAAAAGAAAACTGAAAAGAATTCAAAGATGTACGACGCCTTGACTCTGAACTCTGTATTTTTGTAAAATGCTCAAGTAAACAGCTATTTCCGTTGTAAGAAATCAACTGACAGCCCACTCCATTATATTGAGCAAACTGTTTGCTTACCGATCAACAGTTCATTACTTTCTTTGCTAGGCCGACAAAATACTCAACACTAAACACACAAGAAGGTGAAATGTGACTCCATTACTTAATGCTACAAAACTCTGTTTGAACACGTACAATTGATTAAGAGTCGTTGTATCAGACCACACTCGCAAACTTCTGTAATTAAGGATATATGATATTTTGGTATATTTCTCACGTTTCATTAATAAGGTGGGTCAAACACATTTTGCTTGCTAACCGCTGATCCCAATCAAGCTTAATTTTTTTTACTTTTTGGATCAAAACTGTTGTCATCTGTGAACTCAAAATTCGAATAACCAAAGAAAATTTCCGCGTCTAAGTATGCTTTTTTTTAATTAAAATCAAAAAAAGATTGGAATGTAAATTTTGACCGAGCAGACCGGGGACTGGTTACCTGTAACGTAGCAGCAGTGAGTTATGTGGATTTTGTTTAAAACATTTCATTTCGGTTAAAAAATGTCATAAAATTTTTATTTCAAACAACTTCAAGGGAATAGTTCATTGATTAAAGTTATAACAATGTGACTATTGTAACCAGAATTGAATTTTTTGAGATAAAAAAGATTGTCTCTGCTTCATGCCTCGTGCTACGTCATCATTGCACGCTTCAAGTCTAAAAAATGTAACAGGAACGGCGAGAGTAGGTTTTATTTTCGAAAGTTACTATTATTAAAGGGTTTTAATTTTCATCTGGAACTTAAAAAATAAGCTTTATAGAGACTTTAAAAGCTTGATAGAGTTTAAATCATTGCCTTTGGATGATTTTAAGGTGTTGACATTTTGGGCGTTTGCCGTTCGTCACGAGCTTGTTTTATATTTGCTCCAAGGCTAGCACTGGAAACGTAAGCAGCTTAATTGCACTTGCTTGCCGAAGCATTAAACGGCTTTCATAAAAACTAATTTAGCATTTAACCTTTTGTACGATCACAACTTCACGGATAAGGACATTAAGCCGTAGGTCCCGGGTGGCAGACCTCAAAGGGGACCTCGAGTTCTATTTAGTGCCTGTTCTCCCGTGACTCCTCGCGGTTAAACTTTGAAAAACGCAAGCTACGCATATTTGCATCGGACAACTTGGATCACATGTTTTGGTTATCAATTAGGTCATTTTGGGTGTGTGAACGAAGGCTCAACCCAGGCTGTTAACTCCTCTTCGACGACTGCTCTATGTCATTTTGGTCAGTTAAATCTATCGTAGCCAAAACGCAACAGCTTAAGTCCTAATTGTTTCTTAAGACAAGAAATTTGATTGTTCGACAAAATATGTGCAACAAACAGTCTTTTAACGATGACCTGTATAGAAAAATGCGCTCGAAACATCGTACCTTAAAACTTTTCGACGGCGACAATATTCAGACTATCAAATTTTTAAGTTCATCGAAAATCATCTACAACACTTACTCGCCGGCGTATGAACAGTTTTCAGTACATAAAATCTAAATCAGGTTGATCATTTTAGTTATCACTATGACTTTGTTCGAATTGACGTTCTGCTTAAGGCCTTATCCGGGTCCTTAATTCGCCGCAATTTAGAGCGACTTAAGGCGAATTAAAGCTATTTAAGGGAACTTGGTAGAAAACTGACCGCGATTTAAAGAAAAGTGGGGAGTAAAATGATTGCTAAATGATACTTAGTGTGATTTAAGGCGAATTAAGGACCCGTAGTAGGCTTTGTTTGACAAATTTTGTTGAGTTTTATTTGATAACATTCTCTCAAATTATGGCAATATGGCATCTTTACTTCTTTTGATTTGCTTGTTTTACTTCTTCTTCGCGGGCTTGTAAACATGTTTGTTGATTTCGGTTATTTCGTTTCAACTGTTCTTTGTTACACTCACTATACACGAACTTTTAAGGTCTCGGTTTTAGAAATAAACATTTCCTTTTTGATCGAAACTTCAAAGACAATAATTGTTATCAATAAAAGCTAATGCTAATGCAAATTTTAGGATGTAAAACTGTTGTTTGATCTTGATATTCATGCATCATACCTTTTGGCTGTCACATTTAAATATAGAAAGAGAGATTGATTGCAAATGCCAAACTTCCTAAATCAGTTTTCAATCGCTTATTGCCGTGTACTTGAGTGAAACAAAGGCCGTCGATAGATGGATCCAGATGCACAAAACTAATGATAATATCTAGATTTACATAAATCAGTTAGAACAAGAAATCACTCGTTCACCGATAACAAGTTTCTACCATGCAGTCCCTTCGTTTTAAAGAATTCGTCATTAATCACATACACTCTTTTATTTTTATCAAGAACCAGTAAAATTAAGCTCATACTCAATGCTCTTATTTTTTCGGCCATTTCAGACTCAAAATACTTTTTATAATTTGTTCTTAAAAGTACTTAAGTTTTCTGCAGTAAAGACGCTGAATTCTGAAAAATTATTCTCTTGTCTCGGTCTTATGATTGCTGGTGCATGTTCCTTTTTTTATTTTTTTATTTTTTATTATTTTCTATTTTTTATTAAAAAAATTTCAACCTCAGATTGTTCATTTTTTTCCCAGCGATTTCAGCCTTAATTTTCTAATATTAAGTTTGTTCTTAATATAAGAAAAGATTGTATTAACAAATTGTTGGACAGAAACTGACGAGCAAAAACTAATTAATTTTATAACGTCTTGATAACTTATTCTGAACTAAGTAAAATGAGTTTATCTAAAAAATCAATACAAATATGCATATTAGCAAATTGTGGAGCTAAACACTGCGGGTGTTTGGAAAATTTTGATCAGTATCAACCACGAACTAATAAAAAAAATTCAAAACAAAATTCTAATAGAAGGCAAAACAAAAGTTTCAAAAATGCCTTATTTATTTTCTCTCGTCAAACGTGAAAACTTCAATTCCAAGAAAATCTGAAGATCCTTGTTAGACATTAGTTTCCTCAGTAGCTGTAAATAAACTCTTTTTTTTTAAATAACAATAGCTGTTTTAAGGATCGAGGCTGGATATTCTTATCAGTTTGGCTGATTTTAGGCTGATAATATTCTTACGAATAATACTAATTTCTTAGTCGCAATGCAATAAGAATTTTGTTCATGCATATCATACAGTTCTGTATTTATTACATGTTCCGTTTGCTAAACTGTCAGGCATGGATTGGTCATGAATTCTATGGACATGCAATACAACGGATTCAACGGATTTTATTTACCACTTAGTGTATATAACATATGTTTGCAGTACAGTTTTGTAGGGTGGAGGGCACAGGAATTACAACCATAGGATTAACCAAGCAATCCTGCATGCACCCTTCTTAATTTGAAAATACAAAATAGGGGCGGTAGAGGCTTAAAGGAGATGCTAAATAATTATATATTAAACTTTACATGCTTGAACATAGGTAGAATAGGAGAATAATGTGACTCGGAAGCAGGAGAATTATATCGCTGAACTGATATACAAAGAGTTACAAGCAGAAAACTTTTAAAATTATTATTACAAAGCTAGAGGAAAGTACGAAGAGTTGTATGTTATTGTCTCAAAAGAAAAAATTTGTATTTTTTCCTAAAGATATTAATAGAGACACTAGTTCTAATGTCTAGAGGCGTTTCGTTCCAACTTTTTATACTGCGGCATATTTTGCTCCATTTTACTTTATTTACAGTATGCTTACATGGCTGATTCTGTTTCTGCCTATTTGTTTTTGCATTTTGCTTGCTTCAGTGCCATTTGGGATTAGAGTGCAATCAGTAATGTATGTAACAAGTAATAATCATACAACTTCTATTCTTAACAAAATCTGAGCCTAAGTATTATCCATAAAAACATTCTTGAAATTTGGCCTTCTTCAGTCTCTTTTCTAGCCTCAATATTCTTATGTGTTCTTACAAATAACGAGTCTATCAAACAAATATATGCGGCTACCGTATACCATTGGCTATTTTACGATCAATTAAAAAAATTGATAGTTTTAAGTCTTTGCAATCGGAAACGTGTTCTAAGGCGCTGACGTTTCGTACGGAGAAAATTTGCTCTGCAGCAGCGATCTTAGTTGATTGTAACTAAGTAGCCGCTTTTCTGTAACGCCGACACACTAAAATCGTTTTAGATAAGCTAGCTCTTAGAATCTTATCGCTAAAAACTTTAGGGTTTAAGCGCTGATTCTGTCAACAGACTATCCCTAAATGTTTAATGAAGTATTGTTATTTCAACAAAGATATACAGTCTTTGGCGGATGTTACCCTAAATTTTAATTATAACAATAGAGAAGCAAAGTTCTCATGAGAGTCATCTCAACTGAGAACACCGTGAACAGCTTTCAAATATTAAGATTTGCTTCGTGAAATTGGTGAAGTTAGAGTTGTGCTCTATGCATTCAGCACCTGCTCATAAATCTAAAAAATATTTGAACTTTGTAAAAGCTTGTTGCTTAACCTCTTAAAACGATCATAAAAAAAACCCTTCATAAATCCCAATTAAGGAACTGCTTTAGGGAGAGTTCATTCATGTAATTAATTAAGCGACGAAAACATACGTCCTGCCCAATAACTTTGAGTTGCTGTTCGTCAAAAACACAAAACTTGTAGTTGATGGTGTTCCTTTGAGCCAATGGGAATAAGCTTAAGAACAGTACAGCTTTTTCTGTTTAGCGATGTGACGCGACCAAAGTTACATGTGCCATGGTTTCTCTTTCAGTTTAAAAATGACGATGTATTTCCAAAACAGATACAAGCTATTTTAATTCGAATTAATTAGTTATCAAGCTGACTACACGCCTTTTTTTTATAAGAACAACGAAGCTCAGATTGGCCGAAAATTAAGAACAATTTAGGAACAAACTCAGGCTGAGCCGCTGAAAAAAGTGAAACTGTTTCTAGTTGAAACTTCAAATCTTGGAATTTACGTTCGCAATGCAGTAAAACACCAAAAGAAACCACCGTTTCTCATTTATTATTGTCTATCATTGTTCCAAATGATACATATATTCTGGCCACTTAAAAGGTTCCTCGTCCGATCATGACACTAGTTTCAACAGTTGCACATGTTTACCTTTTTGTTTTGATTTCTCATCACTCATAGAAATAAGAACAATTTAAGAACAATTTGAGGCTGAAATCGCCGAAAAATTAAGAACAATGAGCCTCGGCAATTTTTACTGGTTCTTATAAAAAAAAAAGCTTGTAATGGAATCAACTCGGCCGAGTTGTGGCTAAAATTGTAAAATGGTGCGTGCGCTGGAGCAATGATTTACTCACTGAACAAAACAAAAACCGCTGCCAAAAATTGGCAGATTATTTATACACGCTTTTTGAACTTTTAAGCTGAGTGTGAGAACAATCACCAAGCTGAAATTTTAATCAGACAATTCTAAGAATCTATTTAATCCTTATATATAGATTGAGATGCGAGCAGAAGTTGTACGCGCGCAATTTCCATGATTAAGTATTTCTATTTATCACGTACCGCGATAATTGAAATACAAGCACGTATATTTTCTTTAGTGCCTTCTTATTGTTTCGGGCAACTAATCCACTGTTGGGAAATATTAGGAAATAAAAACAATTTAACAACATTTTAGGGCTGAATTCGCAAAATAAATTAAGAACGGTCTAGCCTTTGCCGAAACTGATTCTTATAAACAATAGTGTTTATCCGAAACGCCTAACAGCAATAAAGAAGCCTAGAAGCGATCAAATATGAAAAAATGGGTTTTGTACGTATCTATTCTTGAAGTTATAGCTAGGGCTGTTGACAGCTTGGCGACTCACTAAGTTTTAACTGTTACAATACACTTCAGTCGAAAATGAATCATAAATCTTTCACGCGTTGGTTAACTATCCATGCAGTGCATAATATATAAAAAGTTAACTATTAGTAGCCGGGTGTGTGTTTCTTTCATATAGATCTTTTGTTTTTGAAGTCGAAATTAGCTGTCGAACAAAATATTTCTGAAAAGATGATATTTACAATAGAGCGCATGTCACATCTCATCAGCTCTCAACCAGAAGTCATTCACGCGTTTTAATATCTAAGTGATAAAATAATGGCTTCAACCCCCAGAACAACTTGATTCATTAAGAACTGTTAAAAATGCTTCGATCTCAACATTTTAGGGATAAATTTGTTGTTTGCATTGGAGACTTGAGTTTTCAAAGTATAATTTCCTGCTAATGAGATGACATATGGTAACGTCTTTGCGAAGCAGACATAATTTTAAGCAAATGAACTACCTCGGACATTTTATCCTTTGTCAATAAATCAGTATTTCTTTAAACCCTATGCCACGCAAAAGAATTATTGATGTTGTTTAGTTTTCCTCTCGTGAATATTAAATTAGATAAAAAAAATCTTAGCCGTCTATGAATCGGTTCTGTGCTCTATTATAATATTTTCCTGTTTTCCAATGGCATTGTTTGATAGGATATGGCTACATCGACGTCATATTTGTTGACTAATAAAACAATATTATTCTGAGTCTTGACTGTCCGCAGTTCCTTCAATGGTCCTTCTACGAGGAGACACAATAATTCATATGTGTTTCATACATGACTGAATTTGTGACACGCCTAATCGCTGCTGTTTACTCACAACTAAAAACAATATCACGCGTTGACATTACTAATGACTCGGGAAGCCAGAAAGTCGTAATGAAGTTCTCTCTTCCTTCATCAATTTCATATTAGATTACGACCGAGCGCAAGGATTCGTCTTGTGGAAGTAGAGTGCTCTAAAAAACAACTCTCATCAAAAAGCTGTCTTTCTACGGATAGTCTCTCTCTGCAACAGCGAAAGACAAGGAAGCACACGTACACGACGACACTTAACAAACTTCGGCAAACGGAATTCAAATAATAAAGGTAAGGAAAGTAAAATCTACGAGCGTCAATCAGGACTAAGAGACTGATAAAAAAAATGTGTTTGCTATCACAGTGTTGTTGTCATTTTCTTCAAGTCCATCTGTTTATGTCCTAAAAAGTGAAAACTCTCTCAACCTCTATCTATGGCAAATTATACTGTTTTTGTTAAACTAAAGGCAGTTTATTTCGCCTGGTTTCTTTGCGAAAATCAAGCAGTACAATACGTGATATAACTAGTTAGCGAACCTCTCAACGTAAGTGTGCCGCAGAGACACTGACAAAACACCACTTAGAAGCGATTTAAAATTTTATCTTTGTTGTTTTATTTTACTTTTCAGAGTCTCACTAAGAACTATGATTTTAACAGCGTTTGTTGTATATCTTATTTATTTACCAACGCACGCAATGCTATGCGAGGGTGGGCTGGTTTAGTTGGCCGGCTGACGTTTCGTTCACCCTCGGGGCACTTCAACCGGTGAAAAAGCCGCTTTCTGAAATTTTGTTTAATTACAAGAGAACAAAAGATACTTGACAACTCAAAAATTATCGAGTTTCGCTATTAAAGCCTTATTTTCTCTCACCTAGCTCAATTGGTCCTCAGTTTTAACAGAATTTTTAATACAGCTTGTTTGATTTTGTTTCGAATAATAACTATGGCCCAGTTTTAAAGGTTCGCAGCATAGTTAGCGCAAGCAAAGCTAAAAATCTCTCAATAAATTCAACCGACAAGTTAAAGTGTTGGAACTCGAGTTAATACTGAAGCTTTTTAATCAAGTAGTCTTCGACTTTCTGGTCAAGTAGTATTATAATAGCTTGAAGGGTCTCGAGCGCCTATAAATTTTGTTTTGTTATATCCGTTAATTTTAATACTAAACAGGTTTTGCACATTGAACGTACGAGTTATAACTCGTGTTGTTTGTTTTGCTACTAGATAATGCAACTTTTAATCGTAGTTTCTAAATAAGAACTAATGCAAATGAGTTTGAAATACAATGGGTGCGTCAGCAGTCACGAGCTAGATTTGTTTTCTTCACTGCTTAACCATTTTTTGTATTTGGGGAAGCTTATTTTCAGTAAAAGCTCAGACTTTTGCTGCCTAACGGATGAATGATTAAGATAAAGATCGTTTTGGATGGACGTTGTTCAAACAAAGTTTTCACCACAGATTCGTAGAGTAGAGGGGATGTGAATTAAAATGAGCCAATTGTTTTCTACCTCGTTTCGGGATTAAGTTTTCACTTTTAGTTTAGTTGTCGGAAATTCTTTGTCTTTATGCCTCTTCCATCTTTTTACAGCCGCTGCTGTTACTTTAAACTTGCAAAGCTAACCGGGGGACAAGCAAATCTGTAAAAAGCATGTCAAAAATGATATTTGTCTCAGACCGGACGGTAAACGATGGACAAATCATGAAGATGAATAATACATGTTTTTATTATGATCGTGGTTCGATTGTGAAATAGAAACTTTTTTGTTCTCTTTAGTCTTTAGTCTTTTGCGCCTAAAAAAGTTCTTACAAAAACATAATTGGTAAAAAAAGCATGATTAAACACCGGTTGTAACTCGTTGGCTCAGTAAACCACAAAGCACTCAAGGTTTACAAGAGGTTAAGTTGTATGAATTCTTGAAATAACGTTTACTTTAACTCGGTCTAATTGCTGCCTTTTATAAAGTATTTGACAAGACGATTAGAAACCGCATGACAGTTTTGTCATTTCCGAGTTCCGTTTCTTTTCAAACTGTTTAAATAAAAGCTTTCATATTGTCTACCATAGAACTAGCAAAGGTATTTGCTCTATAGCGTTTTTATACCTTGTCTTTTGTACTTAGTTTTCTACGACCATATATACGCTGTTTGCACAACATTTCACGACCAGGCGATATACAGATAGCTAAACATCACACCTGATTACAATGCCCAACATCTGTTGGCTCACTTTCAGTCTATTTAAAGCCCATATGCCATGGTTCTTTAGTTTGGAACGAACGACCACACTTTGTAATCTACTGCAGAACGCGTTATCTGGTCTCCGTCTTAGGAAGGGGTCGGTTTTAGATAATGTTGTAAACGTTTAACTTAAGATTGGAACTGAGTTTATAAACGAGATCAATTAAGTCGAAGGAGTCCCAGTGTTGCGCTCCCCACGCAAGAGGCTGACTAAACACTCTATACAGAAAACAAATCGAAGTTGTCATAAACTTGTCAGTAAAAAATGTAAAAGAAGTAAGTTGCGCAGTCAAATTAATTACAATGCAAACATGTTTGATAGTAGCTCGAACGCGCTGAATAAAATCTGTTTATTATTTCTGGACAGCAAAAACGACTCGGGCGCGGTGAGAACAACGTTAAAGGCCCGGATGCACTAAATACACCTTTTTATTGTCCAGCAATAACGGCTCGAATCTCTGTGAATATATCTATTATGATTATAATGCCCTAGAACAACGGCCCGAATATGTATATGCGAATATATCTATTATAGTTATAATATCCAGCATGCAATAACGGCCTGAATGTTCTTAATATATCTATACTTATAATTATAATATCAAAAAGTTTTAAAATGCTAACAACTTTAAAGTTTCACGCGTTAGGCGATCATCAGTAAATATTACCTAATGATCGCCTAACGCTTGAAACATTTAAAGTTGTAGCATTTTAAAACCTTTTATTTACATTTTACGATCGCTCTACTGCATGCAGTATAGGGCACTCTCTGTGCGTTTTAAACCCAGCTACATCTACTAACTATAATATCAAGCAATAACAGCTCAACAGCCCGAATGCTCCTTGAATATATCTATTTATAATTATAATATCCGGTAATAACGGCCCGGATGCTGCGAATATATATATTTATTTAAAATCATAATATCCAGCAATAACGGCCCGAATGCTGCGAATACATCAATTTAAAATTATAATATCAAGCAATAACGGTCCGAATGCTGTGTATATACCTATCTGTAATGATAATATCAAGCTATAACAACCCAAATGTTGTGAATATAGTTTTAATTTTTGTTACTCGGACGCGCCGTGGCCCCATAAACCCGTTCAGCGGTTGGCCTTTACTCGACTTCAAACTTCGATATTCAATTGACTATGATCTCCCAATGCAAAAATTATTTTAATCTCGAAAGAATATCTTATTAAGACTTAACTGTTAACGACTTCAGTTTCTTTTCTTTTTCGTAGATACCAGCTGAATATGTAATTGTGCTAAAAGTCATTATCACCATAATTATCAAACATCGATATTGCTACTTCACTTGCTTGTCAAGCAACGGCCCAGCGGCAAGAAAACTTTGCTGAACAAAGAAAATCAATTACACTCACCGATCTCTCGCGCTCAGCATTTAACCAGTTCTGATTTTACCCGGCAACCAGTAAGGTCTAGAAAAGACCATCAATAAGTACTTGGTATATGCGGTCTTGTCTCTCACTTAAGTACCGAAACTGCTAATTAAATTGTTCCAAAATATTGGTTAAAATATACACGTGCTCGTATTGAATCCAAATGAGTTTACTTGGTTTGTAGTTTTGTTTTGTAGATGTTTCGTGAATTATTTCTTGACAGACCTAGATATATCTTTAAAATATTAATATTTGCTTTTTGGTAATAAGTGTGAGATTTTCTTATTCTGAAAAACTCGTAACACAAAAAACTAACTAGGGTTGAACCTCAGTCCTTTCCGTCCCAATTGTATTGGTAAATTTTCCCAACTAGAGCATATTTGTTTGATCGATCAAAAACTGAATAGCAAAAACATAACTAGAATATTGAATAGCAGGTCTTTTAGAATATTAATTATGTTAGTACTTTTATCAATAATTCTGTTATAAACTAGTACAGCTATTCCTATAAAAAAGCATGTATTAATAATATTAATTTATGGTAGAATCCTTGACAAAAGTACTAAAATCAGTTTATAGGAACTCCTGTTTAATATTTCTAAAATGTTCTAGTTCATGTTTTTAATATTAGTTATTACTTGTTAGATATTGTTCACTATTGCGGAGCTTGTTATTTCATGTCTTTCCTATAAAAAAAAAATTAAAAGAAATAAAAACATTTTAACACCATTTATATCTGCCTTGCCCAATTTGAAAATTGTAAGGATCTTTTTCACCAATTTTCTCTTAACAAGATAAGTATATACTAATCGCAACTATTTTATCAATTAAAGGTTCCACAGGGAATCCTGTGTGAAAAAATGATTTATAAGATAGCAATGATTGCTAAAAACTGCCCGATAAGTTAACCTTACCACGCTCGCTGCGCTACCGATGACAGCAGACATAGCCTTGAAATGCAATATACCAGTTTTTATTTATCAAAATTCAGTGTGAAACATTCTTTAAGTCATTATAGAAGATAACATCATTAAGCTTGGAGGGCATCAACTGAAAAATAGGTTTATATATATGGTTTGCTCCCACAGCGGAGTGTTTTGTTTCTGTCTTCATTTGGTGTTTTAGAATACGTCCATTTCTAGCCTTTCTGCGTCTGAATTCGATTCAAAAATAGTTCCTAGGGGTTTTTTTTGTATAATGCATGTCTTTAGCGCCATATATGGCTTTGATGCTGCAGAAAGCTTACGCATTCGTAGTTGAAGAAAGTATATGCTTTGCCTTTTGAATCGACGTCGGTGACTATGAAATTTATCACAGGTGAACATCAGTTGAATGGTTCGCAAGATTCAAGATGTAATCGTAGCCGTTAAAAACATGTCAACTAAATCTAATTATAAAATATAAATTAGTCATAAACCGACATTATTTTTTGCTGTTATATATCTGCTTTTTGCTTTTAACTAATTCAGTGGCTGTATGGCATACCCTTTGGCTCTGGTGATATTTTTATGTAAAATTGTTTATCTGCTTCCAATCCGTTCAAGCTTCATGTTCTCATGACACTGAGCTCGTGGCCAGTAAGTGTGCCATAGTCAACCAAGAGTTAATTTTACACTCTGGTACAGTTAGATAAAATCTAGTAAAAAGAAATTCATACAGTACTGAAAGAAATTAGCGTCGTCGTCATTTGCTGTCAAAGGGATGAACTGTATCAGGTGACGTAGAGAAGAGCTTGTTACTATTTTAAGTTATAGACTTAGATGAATTCGTGCACGGCTGCATGTCTCACATCATTTACCACTTTAAGATAAACATAGTCAGATTTGAAGGGCAGAACTTTAGACAAGGCCAGTTACACAAAATAGATATAAGCTTTAAGTAAAAAATAGAATTATAAGTATGCATGGAGTTACGTTTTAAACCAAAAAACCAATTCATATTTGAAGCCTTGCCACTGGAAATGGGCGACTTAAAATCCCAACGGCCAAATTCCCAGCTGACCCTGTTAGTACTGAGCACAGTAGCCGGATAGAGCGATGTAGATCATTTTCTTAAAGATTGTGAGTTTAAGTCCCAGAAAACCTTTTCTCTTTCCTTCTTGTGGGTTAATCGAGTCTTTAATTTTTGAAGGATGCTTTAGATCGACTAAACTTGGGTTATTCCCTATGCTTCACTCGAAATGTATAGGCGAGTTTCTGCTGACGTCATTGTTACATTCTGCTTCATTAGCATACAACTTAAGTCGGAGAAAGAACAAAGATAAGAAACAACTGACTTTAAAAATTGAGAACTTAACAAAAGTAATGAATGACCGAACTTTTGGTTCTATAAGTGTAGTTTTAAAGAAGAAATCACTACTCAAAAAATGTAAAACAGCCGGAGGCAAGAACGATAATGAGCTACATACATAATTCTCTGTAAAATCTCCAATTTTTAAGATCGCATCAGGGAAATATTACTCGGCATATTCATCTCATATGTTCAGAGAAAGTTTGCTTTTCAGAAACGTTTCATTATTCAGAAGCCTTGTTTCTGTAGTTGAATTGGAAAGAAGAGTGCTTATGTTAACGATGGAAAAAATGTGAACAAAAACTCGCCTATATTTTGTATTCATTTACGCAAAATTGAACATTACACTGCTTTCGTTATGTTCGTGGGAGCAAATGTACAAACAAGGGATTTGGAAACACCCAATCTTTAAATTTTGACAAATTTCTTTGTCACCATCATTCTGGTTGTCTATTGCGAGCAAATTGCAGGTGTGGTAAATTTTTTTATGCCATAAAAAAATAGGACCCGAGTTTTTCAACAAATGTACAATTGTCATAAAAAATTTGCCAAAAACTCCTATGGCGTAACTTTTTATCAAAATGCAATGAACGTTTGTTAAAAACGCAAAAACCTTTTCTTAACAGACAAAAATATTTGCCTTATTCAGATTCCGCACTTCCGCATTAGTTTGTGTTCGTGCATAAGCCGAAATGGCTATAGAACATTCAAGACAACATTTTAGATTAACAAAACAAATGTGTCATAGATGCAAGAAATATAATACCTTTTCTCTTCAGCACTTACTTCTCTCAGAAAGTAACTAGCTGAGTAGATGTGTCGAAAGTCCACTCCTTTTATCTCACTCGGGCAAGCACTCGAGGTTTTGTTGCAGCGACGTGGCGGCTTCGAGTTTCTGATAGTTAAATACCCAATTTAGATCAACGGCCTACCTTTTCCTTTCCAGACTTCCAAATGAAATAGCAAAGTTAATTATCTATGTCTACTTCAGAAGAAACTTCAGTAACATCAGCTAACCGTGAAAGACTTTTTGAAAGGAACCCCATGCAGCAAAGGGTTTTGTTTTAAAATTGTTACCGGAATCGTTTCATTTCCTTAGTCATACCTTGCTCTTTCCGGCTATACTTTGGCGTCGGAACTCAACTTTGGTTTAGCTAGTATTTTTCGTTATTGACTTTTCTTATTTCTAAGTCTAATGGAAACTACTTGCACTAATAAATGTGTTTTAAGCTAAACATCACAGTGTAATTGAAAAGGTGGTCGTGCTATTAAACACAACCTTTTGGCGGAAACTAAGCGCGCGCGCAGAGTTTATGGCGCGAAAACAGGAGCGTGCCGCCAAGAATTTTGCTACAATTCCTTTGACTTTTGTCCTATTCGCCCACCTTTTTCAGATATTTCCAGGGAGAGGATAGAAAACGAGTAATATAGATAGACCATTCAAGTCATTAAAAATCCAATTACAAAGGTTTGACTCATATATGTAACTCAACAAAAGTTTGACTACTCGTTTGACATTTTTCAAAAATATTGCACAAATGAAAAAATAACTACTTATATATATTTTTGCCCAGACCTCAGTCCACAAACCCATGTATGAAAAGCGAAATAGGTTTTAAGATTTGATCCAAATCTAGCATCTTCTTTTTCGGAAGCTTTCCATAGATAGGCCGTGAAATGATGCCTTTTTTCAATATCCACTAGACTAAACAAATATCTAGTTTTCATTTTTAATAATGATAACATGCAGCCAAACTTAATTTGATAACAAATAATAAAAATTAATCCGTTATCTTGAAAATACGCAGACCTGCACCATCGCCATTATGAATAATATTAATAATAACAATAATAATAATAATAATAATAATAGTAATAATAATAATAATAACAATAACTTACACTTTACTATAATCAGGGTAGCTAGATTACACAAGGTAATTTTCATCTAGGCCCTATTTCTGAAAAGGTAGAAAAAGGTTTCCACTTGGAGTATTTACTATAGTATATAAGTATTTTAATACCATTCAGACGCATAGTGCTATTAACCTTTCTGTTTGTACTTGTAGGTTTTGGCTCTACTGCGCATGAATGAATGCGTCTAAACCGCTGTACAACAGAACAATTATGCTACACAATGAAACAAACAAATCAACATACACAAGGTCGCCTGGAAGCGGTACCATGAGCTCCAGTGACGTCATTCTAGTTGTTTATTTATTATTCCTGGTTGTTTCAGCGCTAATCGGGAATGCTCTTATGTGGGTTGTTGTTATCAAGAAAAACCTTACACAGAAAGTCCATTATTACTTCATTCTGAGCTTGTCTGCGTCAGACTTCCTGAATGCTCTTCTAAAAATCCCTACCTCAATACTGCTGCGATTTGATCGAAACTGGTACCCACATTACGGGTTATGTTACCTAACAACACCAATGGGCGTTCTGTTTGGAGCTGCCTCCGTATTTAGTCTATCTGTGATAGCCGTCAATCGTTATTTCGTTATTTCAGCACCTCTCAGCTACATAGAAATGATGCCCCCTGCCTTTGCCCGAGTAATTGTAGCAGGGATCTGGTTCGGAGCTATTGTCTTAGCACTTCCACCAATTATGTGGCGAGCACCGAACGAAATATGTAGAAGTGGAGGGGTTTCGAAAGAACATTATTTGTCAGAAGTGTTATATTTTGTGCTCGGACTGTGGTTGTTTGTTATCATAATTCCGATTATCGTGATGTCTGTATCATATCTGAGAATCTATCTGATTGCACGGAGACACTCGGCTCGTATCAGTCTACACTCCCAGCCTGCGGATCATCAAACAAGGAAACGCCACAGAGATATTAAGGCAGCCGTGGTGCTGGCGGTTATCGGGGGCATCTTCATCGTCTGCTGGCTTCCATTTTTCGTAGTACAGTCGTTGCATAAGTTTGGTACCAAAGTGGACCCAGTTTATTTCTCGATATTTCTTTGTGTAATGTACTCAAACTCGACCTTAGACCCCCTGGTTTTGTTCGTATTCAACGCAGAAATAAGAGCAGCCTTCAAAAAATTCTTCTGTAGAGGATGCATGCAGGTCAACCCAGGTGCTGGTACCGAGTTTGCCTCGGTTAATGGTCAATCGCGGACAATGGAACAATAACATTAACTATCGCTCTACCAAAACACCGCGTACCTCTATACGTGACTTTGAAAATAGTGGAAAAACATGCTAGCAGGATGTTAACACAATACTAAAATAACTTGAGAAGAAGGTTAGCAGATTTAACATGACTTTGGCAGAACCTAAGCAGAAAAATTAGGCAAGTTAATTTCGGCAAAGTGTGTTTCAAAATCAACCATCTACACTCTCCTACTAGTGCAAAAAAACCAGTTCGGCAAGTACACGAGAGTCGTTTATTGTGGTATAGAAGTTTAAACAAATGTGCAACATGTTTGGCATTTTAAAAACGTGCAATAAAACTTGAACAAGCCCATTCTCATCGTTGGTGAGGTCGATCTAGGGAATTGGGTGACAACAATGAACAAATTTTCAAAAATAACAGTGAACATAGAACCATTCAAAAGTTATTAAATCTCGTTCCTTACCCAGATGTTAAATTTTTCCTGGAGTTCTTGGATTGCCTAAAACGTTATTTGCTGGTGATTAGTACCTTCCCTTTCTCTCCCCCCCCCCCCGGGAGGTTCCTCACTAACATTAGAAAAACCCTGATGACCGCCTCATTCCCATGTAAACGTGTTGCACTACAATCAAGCATAACTGTAAAATGTGCTTAAAATTATCATTCCACTGCAAGTAAGCATTAGCCGACATGGCTCACTCAGCACAGCCCCCACTTCCTGTCGAGGTGTAAGTGTCTGGTCGTAGCACACCAAAACCGGGTGGAACCTGCCTTGGTACATTCGTGGTACCACTTCCCCATATAGAAGAACGGGAAAACACAGCATGCACCATTTGAGTTTCCGGCGTAGGAGTGAATACCACTCTCGCAGGTTTCTGTGTGAAACAAGAATGAAATTATTTGTTGAAATAAATTTGTTCACACACCGGCTACAATCACCTCGCGCGAGGTGATTACAGCTTGTATAATACGTCAGCTTCCACCAATACAATGAGAGCAGTAGAAACTCTATAATCACCTGGGCTTGGTTGTACGAAGCTTGGATAAGCTATCTGATAGATAAGTGCTTTTTGTTTTTAGGAGTAAAACTATAATGAAAGTTGTTTGACACCGTTTTACCAATTACTTTAGGAGACTTCCAATCAATTAACAACCAGGGATAGAGAAACCAACAAAGAGACAAGAAATATTTGATTTATTAATTTTCAGCATTAAAACTATAATGAAAGTTGTTTGACACCATTTTACCCATTACTTTAGGAGTCTTTCACTCACTTAGCAAGCAGGGATATAGAGAAATAAAAAGAGTCAAACAATCTTTGATTTATTATTTTTTTCAACATTCAAACTATATTATAAAATAATTTCGATAATACGCGCTCTGATTGGTCAAATAGGTGTGTTTCATTAGCCTGAGCAAACACGGTTCTGACGTCACAAAACTTTCAAACAAAGCTTTGAATTTTGTTTTTATGTACAAAAACAAAATTTAA